>JAPVLO010006458.1:0-40103 GCA_027257055.1 Cephalopachus bancanus | reverse complement strand
CAAAAAACGCAAGGACCACAAAGTTCAACCAGAACATTTTGCCTATTGGAAATAGCAACTTCTAAAGGACTCTCTCCATCCAAGGTGGAAGGGATCTTATCAGGTGCTCCTAATCAGTCCTCGTGCCACTGTTAGAAGGAATTGATTCCTGGATACGTGTCACCCACTTAAAGAAAGCCACTTCACCAATTTAGATTTCATCTCAAACCAGTGACCTAAAATTGAAATTCTCCAGAACAACGAGGATGAGAAAAAAATGACATCTGAGAAAAATTCAGCTTTTCCAAGACTCTGAACCAGGCCTATATCTAAATAAACTAATAATTCTTAATAGATGGATAAAGTTTTCCTTTACAAGGTCCAACTAAATTTGTTTCTTTTCATTCCTAGCTTTTACGTTTTTGTGCTACTGTCACTGGCTATTGTCTATGAAGCAAACCTCTTCTTGCAATGGGCTTAGGATTGTGTTAATAAATAACAGAAAAACATCTGTTGGGTAAGTGGCCTTATGACCCCTTTCTGGTGGTTTTGGCCTATCATGGTGGGTATCTTCTTTTTAAGGACAAGCTTGGATAGAATATCAGAAACATATCTGTTTCTCATGAATAATCATCAGTACTTAACACTAGTATGACTAAGGATGACGTGCATCACTGACCTATTAATAATTCTTTACAAAGCAAAGACATGGGAAGAGCTTTTCAGTAAAAGAAACCAATTTGTTAGCTTTAATGCTGACTCTGCCCCAGCTGAGAAATAAGACAATTGAATTTCAGGATGGTATAACACAAATATGGAATGGTTTTATCTGACTGATACCCTTTTTTAGTCAACTTAGTCAGCTTGCTCCTTTATATTGGAAACAAAGATACATGACCCAATACCACCACAGATATGGAATGGATATCCAAGCAACAGTATATCTATACCATCATATTACAAAATACTGCTTGGCACACCATTGAATAGGCATAGTGACTAGATATTTATTGGCCAGCTCTGAATGGAATGTCTTGGCCATGCACACAAATCTATGACTGTGATTACCCCCAGAATCCAAAGGACGATGTCCTTTGGGCTATGCTTGGATACAAGGTCAAATAGCTCATATCTTTTCAAAACCCATAAGTCTTCCTCATTTACAATTTCATTGGGTTTGTTCTGTGTTTCATTGGTATGATTATGTAGCTTCCATCTTTCTGCTACAACTGGGTATCAAGGATAACATTTGGCACATAGAGGTTCTAACCAATTACACAAAATAGGGTCCTAAATGATAGCCACATGGGTATCTCATTATTAAACAATGAAGTTGCTCTTAGGCTGTATTAGAGAACCATATGGCTTTAGAGATACTCACTGCAGCCCAAGGGGGAACCTATATTGTCATAAATACTGAGTGTTTTGTCTATATTCCAGATGAATCAGGTAATATTGCTAAATTAATGACTGATACGAAAACCCAAATAACTGACATTTCAGATCCAATACCCTTTCCAAACAATTGGCTAAACAGTTAGTCTGGATCTTGGGGAACATGGTGGCAGAAGCAAGTACTTATTCTCAGAATTTTAATCGTTTGTTATGTTTTGTCCTGTTTTTGCCTTTACTGCTGCTGAGGCATTTGTTGGCAGTGGAGTCATTGCACCACTGAAAAAGCAAAATAATGGTCAGTAGAAAATTGCATTAAAGTGAAGATGCAGCCGTGTAGCCTAACTCGGGTCACAAAGTCATTTCCTTCATGTTGCTTTAAATTCTCCCTATACATCAGTTTCATAGCCTGACAGATTCCCCCACCTTATTGGATGTGACACTTCAGGATGAGGGGTATTAGCCATGCAGAATTAAGCTCCTGATAAAAAAAAAAAACAACCCCAAACCATTTGAGTTTATCTACAAATCTTTCTTTGAAAGATCTTGATGAAAAAGGGATATGTGAAATTAAGGCTGTTGGAAATTTAACTTATTCTGAGTTTTGAGAGGAACATGGCTCTGCAGCTTGAGTCACGTGACACAAAGCTGAAAGATTTTTTTTCCCCTTGTAAATAATTAGGATGACAAAACAGCACCAGAGATAGGATCCCCCACCAGATCACTACCCCTTCTCACTGAGTAATAAAGTAAACCTCCTGGAATGTAGCAATCTGTCACCAAATTGCTAGAATGTATGCACTGGTTTCCTGTGGAAAATGTCATAGTCTTACTAAAATTTCTCTGTTACTGCCTATACAAGTGAAACCTTAACTTTTCCCCTTTGAAATGCTGACCCCATTCACTTGGAGTTGGTGTTCCTGGGTGGCTATCCTCAAGCTTTGCACTGGAAAAAACTCTAGATATAATCATATTCTGGAATCTCATTATTTAAGGTTGACCATGTATACGCTATAAATGCTATAACAGACTGATTTAATATATATGCTTTCAAAACAAAGGTATTAAGGAGATATTTCATGTCTTGAATTTAAAAAGCATTTTTACATATTTATATGACTGATGAAATTATAATTTCCACATTTTCCACTTTCAAAATATTTTACACTGGTTTATTAAATATTAATAAACTTGATTGAGTGAGTAGCTCACATCTGTAATTCCAGCATTTTGGGAAGCTGAGATGGGAGGATCAACTGAGTCGGGAATTTGAAACCTGCTTGGGCAGCATAGGGAGACCCCATCCACGAATATAAAAATAAAAATTAGCCAGGCATGATGGCATACTCCTGTAGTCCCAGCTACTTGGGAGGCTGAGGTGGGAGGATCTCTTGTGCTCAGGTGTTCGAGGCTGCAGTAGACTACGATGGCACCACTGCCCTCCAGCCTGGGTGGCAGAGCAAGACCTTGTCTCTAACAACAACAACAGCAATAAAAGTACTAATAGCCTAAATGATGCATGAAAAGCAAATGCCAAAAAGGTGGTCTGCTTGTTTTCCTGTATTTTTCTAATGTTCTACATAATGTGTGTGTTAATTCATAATAATAAAAAACAAAATCCAAAAATTGAGCAATGTAGAAAAGAAGGACTTGACATTTCTCTTTTGCAAGTGACCTGCCAGCTGGGGCCATCACTCAGGCAGGAAACATCACTCAGGCAGGAATTCAGCAAGTGGGCCAAAGGGATACTCAAGTTTTAAAACAGGAAGCAACATGGAATCTGCTTCTGGCTGTCAGAGGTTGCTAGTTTAAAGCTCCAAAGCTTCTGGGGAAAGATGATGCCTGCCTTTGTAGTCAAAAGGTCACCAGGGGTATTAAGCTAAGAGGCTGGCTATGTGTAGTATGCTTAGTTTTGTTGAAAGGTAGAACCAGACTGAACTGGCTAATTTTAGTCTGAACTATCCCATTTAGTGCCCCATGTGATCTAGAGCAAATCATTCAAGCTCGCTGGATCATAATTCTTTCATGTGCCTGTAACCCAAATGTCTTGGCTCTATTAGACTATGTCTACAGATGAAAGTAACATTTCCATTAAATCACAAAATTACAGTTTAGGAGATACCAGTTTGATTGCTGGAAATTAGCCCACTAAAATGTCTCTAGGGGACATATGAAGGTTCCCAGGCACTTTCTCAAGGTGCCCTTAGACACAGACTGTGTTCTCCAACTTCCCACAACTGCTGCCTTGGCTTCTTTGTATATCACTGGTCTCTCCTCTCCCCCCCTCTTTTGGTCAAGAGCATGAGCAGGGGACACTTGTCTTCACCCTGCTGTAGCATTCCAAGCATGGGACAGGCCTTGCCATTAATTCCCTTTAGCACAAGCACAGATTTGGCTTGTAACATTTATCAAGACTTTACAGAAGATTCCTAGCAAGACAAGGGAAATAGAACACAGAATAGTCTCAGAAGACACTTTTCTTTTACCCTTCCTTCCTTCCTTTGAATAGTTGAGTACCCACTATGTGCCAGGCACTGTAAGGAAAAACAGAAGCGGTCCCTGTTCATGCATTCTACAGTCTAGTGGAGGAGGAGATAAACATTAACCAAGTAACCACACAAAGATTATTAAAAGTTGATAAATTTTTAAAGAAAAATTAGAGGGTCCTAGATAAAAGGGAGCTTACTTAGTCTTGGGAGTCTGGCAGGAGTTCTTGAAAAAATGACAGTAGAGTCGAAAGGTGAAGCTTTCTGGGCATTCAGAGGCTAAGGGCAATGGATGGAGAAAATATTCTATACCGAGGGAACAGGTTGTGGTAAGGCTCTGAGGCATGGAGGGTCTGGTCCTATTTTGAGGAACTGAAAGGGCGACAGTCTGAGAGGAAGAATAACTTGAGAGCAGAAGAGAAGGCAGATTGTGAAGAGAAAGATAAGGACCACTGAAGGGTTTTAAGCAGGGGAGTGACATGGTCAGATGTGAATTGCCTGAGGAGAAGTGCCAGCCCTCACACATACTTCAAACAGCAGTTAAAAAAGACAAAGCCTAGGAGCAAAGTAACTGTCTAGAAAAGAAATACATTTATGGGCTTTATAAACTGGATACATTTAATCTTATATTTTTAGAGTATTAAAAAGGATAAGCAACTTCCACACAAAATTTGTACATGAATGTTCAAAGCAGCATTACTCATAATAGCTGAAAAGTGGAAACAACTTAAAAGTCTATCAACAGATAAAGTGATCAATAACTGTGCTATATGTACAGAATGGCCTCATTTGGCAATAAAAAGAAATGAAGTATTGATACATGCTACAGCATGGATGATCCTTGAAAACATGCTAAGGGAACAAGAATGAGAATCAAAAGACCATCTATAGGATGACTCCATTTATATGAAATAACCAGAATAGGCAAATTTATAGAGACATAACGTAATCAAGTAGGTTGCTTGGGCTGGAGATTAGGTGGTGAAGTTACTGCTAATGAGTATGGGGTTTCTTTTGGGGGGGGAAATTCTTCTAAAATTACATTTTTATGACTGTATAACTCTGTAACTATACCAAAAAGCATTTAATTGTATGGTACGTGAGTTTGATCTCAATAAAATGTTAGAAAAGAATTTTTAAAAAGAATCCAGGAACTAGGGACATCATAGAACTGAATCGCAATCCTCAATTTCTTCTCACTTTATGTTCACTGAATTCCAATTAATTGTATCCAGCACAAGAGGCCACAATGACTCTTGCCAGGGTGAGTTGAGAGGGTTTATTTCTGGCTGTGTTAATACATGTTAGAATGGGAACGTGGAACCCACTGTTAACCTAAATTAGCAGTACCAAGCAGCTGTTTCAGTTAATCATTATGAGGGCAGTAAACACTCAAAAAGTACTCAACATGTTAAAAGAATGGTCCTGATTTGCTAAGATAATACCTTTTATTGCTCTTTTTAAAAGAGTTTTTCCTTTTAAAAAATACCCTATGATGTTTCTTGAAATCTTGTTTTCATTGAAATTAAATCCTCTTTAAGATATTGCCTTGGACCTTTTAAAACTTTATTTTCTAACTAGTTCTTAAGCCTTGATTAGGAACAGGTGAATCATTATTTATTTAATACTACATAGGTTCAAAATAGCTTCAGAGAAAGGGAATATGAGGTTGAGCAGGTGGCAGTGCTTCCGTTTTCACACTTTGAGAAGGCCAAGGTTTCTTAGGGACGCATCCCTGGTATCTGTATTAATCAGTTTCACGGTTCCTCAGCTGGTATGTGTGTCCAATTTCATTTGGTTTGAGTTGCTGATTCTGTTAGGTTTTCATAAAAATTCATTTCATTTCCCTTTCCAGCTTCAGTCCCACTGGTGTGTGCATGTATAAGTGTAATTCAGGCTTAACCGCTGAGTGTAGGCTAGTTAAATTGCCTTGTTTTATGTATGAGGAAGCTGAGACTCAGGGATGATAAGGAACCTTGATTTGGTTGTATCACTAACGGGAGGGCTTCAAGTTGGAACTCATCTCCTGATTCCTGTTTCTCTTAAAGAAACATCTTCATTTTCCAGCTTGCAATCTCTATCTTTTAAAATCTTGCACTAAAGAATAACATCATTTTATGTTCACTTATTTTTAGAACTGACTTTAAGAATAGACAGTAGAAGTGGTTATCTGTGTAGCGCAAATAGAAGAATTTAAAGGTGGGTCATTTGTTTTCCCAGGTAACAACAAAATTCCCATTTATTTCTATTTAATAGGAGAAATTCACTTGTTTTTAACAAAAGGCAGCAAACAGCACCAGGGCTCTGATCTAATGGATTTCAGAAAAGGAAATGTCAGGGTCACTGGAAATGAAGTCTTTCACTACAGTCTCTCGCCTGGACCACAAATGTAATCTCCCTTACATCTGCTTTGTTGTCTTTAAGATCCATTTTCCGCAGGGAAGGACTTAAAGGAAAAAAAAAAAAAGGAAACTATAGGTGTCCTTCTCCTATTTAAGACTCTCCAATACTTTCCATTGGGTTTAGAATAAACCCTCAATTCCTTTCTTGACTGACAAAGCCTTACAGGATCCGGCCCATGTCCGTTAACCTCGCCAAGCTCAAGAAAGATTACTTTCTCATATTTTTTCTCCACTCAAATGCAGAAGAAAAGGCCCCTATTAAGGGCCTTTGAATGAGCATTTTCCTTTCCCTGGACTGTTCTACCCTCTGATTTTTGCATGACTATTACTGAAATAGCTGCTTAAACATCTCCACCTCAAAAGGGGTGTCTCTCAAGTAGCCACCCACTCACCATCACCATCAATTATTGTAATTTCTTTGCAAACATGTTTTTTCTTTCTTATTTTCCCTCTCAGATAAGCTCCCTTGTCCTGTCCACTAATTGTCCTTATCACTGCCTTGAGTAGTCCCTAACACAGGTAGGGGCGCAAACACGAGTAGCTGAATGAAGAAATGTACGTATGAAGGCACTTTCTTCCCCACTCCTCTCCTCCAAACCACGAAACACTTCACTCAGAAGGAAGATACACTATAAAATATCTTTCTTATCCACCAAGACATTTCCCTCTGTTGAGGAAGAGATGCCCTTGAGAAGGCAGTGCAACTTGACTGGACTGGCCTTTCCATTTTAAGTGGAGGTAATCAACACTGCGCTTCAATCTCACGTCTTGCTGGGCTTCCCCGAGACCGAAGCTCTCCTTTCGGATCTCGAGACCATGCAGGGCACGCGGGTGAGCACTAGGGCCCGGGGAGGCTGGTGCGAATTCCCGCGGCTCAGATAGGGCCACTGCCGGGCGCGCTGAGTGGTCCTTCCTGGAGATGCTGAGGAGGAGGGCGGGGCCAAAGGATGGGCCTCCTCTGGGCCGTCACCTCTGTGGGGCTGTCACTTTGGTAAGGGCCCTGGGCTACAGAAGAAAGCAAAGCTAGCCTCGTGGCGAAGAAGGAGCCCATCCGGCCCCAGGCAGTAAGACCCAGAGGTCGAAGGAAAGGAGGCAGGGCCTGAAATCGAACCTGCGGAGCGATCCGAGACCTGGGCGCTTGCCAGAGGAAAGGGTTAAAGCCGTTTCCAAGGCACCAGACCAGGAAGCGCGCAAGACGTCCGCCGCAGGTTCGTAGGTCAGCCTTGAGTTTGAAGCTCCCAGGACCGGACGGGCTCTGGCCAATGGAGAAGGCGCTTTGGCGTCACGTGACCGGCGGGGGATGCTCCGCTAGCGGGCCCGGAGCACGTGGGAAGGCTTTTTTCCTGTTCCTTTTTTTCCCTTTTTAAAAGCCCACCCACTTTAGCACGGGCTCGGCCGCGGCGTTCTTCTCGCGAGAGGCGCGCCGCCCTCTCGCGAGAGTGAGTGGGAGGCGTGGGGAGTAGGCGGTGTTGCGGGCTAGAGCTGCGGCGGCGGAAGCCGACGGGGGTGGGTAGGGCGGGGGCGGGCCGCGGGGCTGGGTGGGGGGAGGGCCGGGGGCCGGTGCGGGAGGGGCGCCAGCCTGCTCACCCGGCTCGCGCGCCCGCTCGTTGCGGACCGGTGACATGCCTGTGAGCTGCGGAGGCTGCGGCTTGAAGGTGAGCCGGGAGCGGACCCGCCCGCGGCGTCACCGCCGCCTCGGCCGAGGGGGCGGATTGGCGCGGGGCGAAGATGGGCAAAGCGGCCCGGCGCCGCAGCCCCTGCGCCTGCCCGGAGCCCCCGTCCTGGTGTCGGTCCGTCCGGGAGTGCGCCCTTCGCGGCGCGGGGGGAGCTGGGCCGACGGGGGAAGCCCGAGGCGCAGGGCCCTGAGTGGGGCGGGGGGCGGGGGTCCTCGGCCGGACGGGTCTCTCCGGGGTGCTGCGTTTGCGTGACAGGCTGTTCAAGCCCCCAGTGGTGGCCGGAGCCGAGCTCCCACGCGCGTCGTGCGTGTGCTGGGTGGGTGCGGGTGCCGTGCGCGCTGCAGCGTGTGCGGGAGGGGGAGGGGGAGGAGGACGCCGCGCACTTTTCCTCGGAAGAGCATCCTTCGCCGGCGGAGCCCGGAGCCCTGCGACCAGGCGCTGCTCGAGCCCGGGGACGACAGGAACGGAAGCGTCAAGCCGCCCCTCGCAGTCTGGATGATGTTGGCGTCGGCTGTCACACGCTCTCCTAGGTGTCGATGGCTTCAGTGCTGGCCTAAAGTATTCACATGGATTGGGTACACGGCTACTTTCCAGGCAGCTAAGCTGCTTTAGAAAAGATATGTAGGTGTCACCGAAGTGTTTAAAAACAGAAACCTTGGCAAGTGACAATGACAGTAAAATTTAAACCACCACAGGGGTCTGGCTTGGTGACAGTGCTTTTTCACCTCTGCATTCTCTCCTCTAAAACCTTATGAAGTTGGAGGTGGCTTAACTGACATGTTAAGGAGGTTCGTGGTGAGAAATGGTGCCGAGACACTTATCTGATGACCTTCATGCAAATCGGAATCAGCTTTGTCATTCTTGAGGCCCTCGCAAATTGCTCGCGTTTTCCTCAGCTTCTTCCCGCCTTGTTAGGAATGTTATGTTGGTTGATACAGATTTTGTGTCTGAAATTACTCGGAAAATATGATACCAAAAAAAATTGGGTGCTCAGTCGTGGAAAGATTGTTTTGTCTTAATGTAATGGTTTTAGAGTAGATGGCAGCCCAGTGCTCTGGATGATCGATGCCCGTTAAAATAGTGGTTTAACGAATTTTTTAAAACGCATAGTCACGTTTTTCAGGTAGTGTCCTAGTTATTCATACTTTTTTATGTTCCTTCCCCGAACCCAGCCACGGACAGTGAATTTGACAATTCGTTTTAGCTGTAACCGTGATTTCCGAGAGATCAAAGACTGTAGGGGAGTCAGGGGACAAGTGGGTTCCCAAGCTGTGCTAGTGACTAGTGTATGCACCCACGTAACTGCTATTGATGGGAATCCTGGGCCAGTGATGTTTGCAGTTGTTAAGAATGTGAGAATTGCCTAAGGCTTGGAATCACAGAAATTCTCTAGCCTCTGAACTCCAGGGATAGTTCTAGAAGCTGAAGAAAGCCTTCTTTGCTTTTAGAGTACTTTATTTTATTTTAAGTTTCGGGAACTTGCTGTCTGAAAAAGGAACTCAAATCAATTCAGATGATACAGTAAAGGCCATTTTAAGGGAAATTTCCAGTAATAGGTAGAAGAATTTTGTCTATAGTTGAAAAAACTGAAAAACTTAGAAAATATCTCTATGAATAGGCAAAGACCCGTCTAGATTCCATCTTGGCAAACTGATTTTCATTTAGAAAAAAAAAATTTTTTTTTTTTTGCTGGTTTTTGTAACCTTTTGACAAGAGTTTCAAACTTTTAGGGTATTTAGTTTTTCTTTTTTTGGTCTTGCCTTTGAAAAGTAATTGAAGTACTTTGGATAGGGTAGTTACTTAGGTAAACTTCTGCTGTCAAGTGACCTGCATTTCAGTAATAAAATCAACCACTTGGAGGGAATGAGGGATGAGAACAGGTGAGAAAAGATCTAAGCATGGCCTGGGTGTGAGTTAGGGGTCTATAAACTAGTATTATGGGGAAGAGAAAGAACAATGCTTTATCAAATTTAAAATAGACTAGAAAGATCCAAATGTCTGTATTCTCCCACTTGTACTGATATATAAAAGTTAATTTAGAAAATATTTTCTGGACTAAAGGCATTGACATTTACAAGAGACTGGATATAAGGAGAAAAGGTGACATGTTTGGATTAGTCTGAGAACATTTCATGGGGAATAAGATAAATGGTGTAGTGGCCTGGAACAGAGCGGATGCTGTTTGAGTGAAAATGAAGTAGAGTGTAGAGTTTGGGTTTTGGAGTCAGATAAGTCTGTAAGTTAATATCCCTGAGCCTCATTTTTTTCATACTTGAAATGAGAGATACCCACCTCAAAAAGTTGGTGTGAAACACATAGTAGCTGCTTATTCAGTGTTTTTTTCCTTGACCTCCCCTGATGGCTTGAAGATTCTTTGTTGCAAAGAATAAAAAGCTGTTGGAATTAGCCTTCTTTAAAAAAAGGCATTAAAAAAGTACTGCTAAAATCCACAGTACAATTCCACCTCAGCATCCTGGGAGCCAGAAAATTTTCAGGCAGTTACTCTTCCAGTTTTTCTCTGGGAACACATGGTCTTACATCGCTGCTACTCTGCTACATGTCTAAGTTTCTTTCACAGTGGACTTCTCTTTAAAGTTCCTGGTTTCTGCTTCTCCACAATTTTGGTTTACATGAAACTTTGACTTTCTGTGGTGCCACATCAGACTTATTTACTTTGCAGTACGGTTCTCAGTAAATATTTCCAAATCTCAGTTCTGAATTTCTCAAAGGAGAATCCAGTTGGTCAGATGTCTACTTCTAGTCCAGTTGCCTGGGGATGGGGGAAGATGGGAATGGGAAAATGGACGGGGAAGAGACTTACGTGTCTCTCATGGTTTGTAGAGCTGCACTTTTTAGACTAGGCATGGCAAGATCATTAATGAATGTGGACAGAGATGAAGTCATGGATGTGATTTAGCATCTTACCGTTTGAATTCTTGCCCTAGTACAGCACTGAACTTGCTCTCAGCTTGGTGATCTAACCAGATTTAGTGGTCTCTTTTCAGGGCGGTCTCTTAGGTGTGTGATTTAGGGCAAATCATTTAAACATTTGGCGCCTGTTTTCCTATGTATGGAATGTGTGTAACAGCACCTTCTGTTGTGAGAATTGTGAATTAATGTAGATAAAGCAATTAGACAATGTCTGGCGGATGGTAAGCATAGTGCAAGAGTAAAACATTAGTGTATACTAAGGTGCATATTTTGTGGCAAGTATTGTGATATGAGCTTCTGGAGTATCCAGAGAGGAAAGAATACCATGGTGCGCCCAAGGAGTTTAGAGGTCTATTGCTGACTACTCTCATGCTTAAAACTATTTCTTGACTCAGTGATACCACATTTTTCTAAATTTCTACTTCACCTACCTTTCAGATTGCTACTTATTTGTGGTTCCTTTTATATTTGCCCTGGAATACTTTTTCATTTTTGTCTCTTAGATTCTCTCTTGATTTTTCTCTTTTTCCCAGTTTCTGGTATCATCTTTTTTTTTTTTTTTGAGTTGGAGTCTCACTCTGTCGCCCAGACTGGAGTGCATTGGCCACTCCTGGCCACCGCAGCCTCGACCTGCTGGGCTCCAGCGATCCTTCCGCCTCAGCCTTCCAAGGAGCTGGATCTACAGGCACATGCTACCACACCCGGCTCATTTTTATTTATTGTAGAGATGAGGTCTTGCCAAGTTGTCCAGGTAGGTCTCGAACCCGTGGGCTCAGGCAATCCACTCACCTCTGCCTCCCAAAGGCATGGGATTACAGGCTGAACCACCAAGCCCGGCTTGGTATCATCTTTCAAGTTCTGTAGATGAGGATGATTCTTAGAGTAACACCTCTGCCTTTGACCCCAACTGAATCTGTTAATCTTTAGTTGCCGTGTGGGTATTATCTACTGACATAAAACACTGTCTTCCAATTACAAAGGCTCTACTTTTCTTCTAGCTCCCCAGGTTTAAAACCTCAGAGTTATCTTTCACAGTCTTTTTAAAAATGCCTTATATATATCCTTAATAGATTCTGTGTGGGCTTATAGGGTGCTTCCTATGTGTCCAAGCACTGGATCATTAGTAAAGCAGGTCTGTTCACTCATGTCTGCAACTGGCAGCTTAGGATAGAACCTTATATTTGCACGAGCTGCTTAAAATCCTTTTCAGAAGCATACTCTTAGAGTCATGGAGTAACAGATGTCACTAATAAAGAGAAATGTCTTCCTGGGTTAAAATTCTGAACAATTTTTTCTGTTAAAAATAATTTTTCTGGGCACAGTGACTCATGCCTGTAAACCCAGTACTTAGGGAGGTGGAGGTGAGAGGATTGCCTGAGACCACAGGTTCAAGATGAGCTGGGGCAACATGGTGAGACCTCATGTCTATAATAAATTTTAAAAATGAGCTGGGTGTGGTGGAGCACACCTGTAGTTCTAGCTACTTGGATGACTGAGGTAGAAGGATCACCTGAATCCAGCAGGTCGAGTCTCCAGTGGCTGTGAGCATGCCATTGCACTCCAGCCTGGGTAACAGAGTGACACTGAAAAAAAATCTTGAAGATAGGACTATGTATAAGATTAAGAACATTACTTCAGCTTCTAGACAGTGTATTAACGTTGAAAGCACATCCTCAAGATGTTAGTTTTTGTGTGTATCTTTCTTAGGTTGTATTTGTAATTTTGAAGTCAATAGTATTTCATACTTAGTACTTTGTTAACTGGGCCTGTGTTATTACTTTAAATATCAGTGACTAGTTGGGCTCAGACATACTTTAGAAGTGGACCCCAACTTGGAATGCACTTGAAAAGCCATAATTTTTTTCTGTGAATGTTTGAGAAAACAAAGATGGAAAAACAAATATCCCTGGATTAAGTTTTCAAATAGTCACCAGGTAGGTGGCCCTATTTTCTATTTAGTGATATTGCTTTTGCCATCAAATACCCCTCTGAAATTTGTATCCTTGGCAAAATTTCCCTTCACTTACAGCTTGTCCAACTCAATAAATACATGATTGCTTATTATGAGGAAGGCCTTTGGGAAATACAGAGATGGGTGAGGCATGGTGGTAGAATGTAAGCTCTTGAAGGCAGGTACTCAATCACTCAGTCACTGTTACTTGGACACTTGGTGAATATATGTGTTAAATGCTGTTAATATATACAATCCAGTGCAGGACCTACACTTCTATACATTTAACTGTTAACATAAGGTACTATAGTCTCAAGTGCCAAGTTAGAGCAGTGGCAGTTTTGCCCCCAAGGAGATGTTGGAAATATTTGAACAGTTTTGATGGTCACAACTGTGTGGGTGCTACCGGCATCTAATGAATAGAGGTCAGGGATGCTGCTAAATGTCTTGCAATGCACAGATAGCCTCCTACAACAAAGACTTACATGGCCCAAAATGTCAATCATGCTGAGACTGAGAAACCCTGTAGTGGTAAGAACAATATGTATATTGTGAATTGCAAGAATGAGGTTGATTTAGGATTAAAAAGTAAAAGGGGCAGAAACTATAAAGAAGCAAGTATCTTAATACTTATTAGTACATACCCGAATCTTTTAAATATGATTTATTGTTTTGAAAGACAAGACAGTAATAACTGATGTATGTTTAGATTTTGGAAGTCAAACAACAGGTTTATACCGAAGGAAGGAGTTTAGCTTCCTTATCTGCAGAAAGGGGGATGATATCATCTTTGTTTCACTGTTCACCTAGTAGACATTATGTTTTATTTTTCCAGTGGTTGCTGTAGGGTTTACAAGACAGTTTTTTTAACTTATCACAGTCTTCTTGAAGTAATATCATTTCATATATAATGTAGAAACCGTACAACAGTATTTTTTAAATCTCCTACCTGCCTCATTCTTCATGCTATTGTCATATATTTTACTTACATGCTTGTTGTAAACTTTATAATAGACTGTTATTTTTAATCAGTTATTTTTTAAAGGAGACTTAAATATGAGAAGATAACTTTTCTTTTGTGTTTACCATTTCAAGCACGCTTTACATCTTTGTGTAAATCCACATTTCCCTCTGCTCTGTTTTTCTTTGCCTGAAGATTTTCTTTCCACAGTAACTCTGGTGGTGGTTAGTTGACGGTGAATTCTCACAACTCTTATTAGTCTGAACACATTTAATTTACCTTAATTTTTGAAATATTTCAAAATTTGAATATTTTCACTTAGTATTTGGATATCTGGGTTGACACTGTTTCCCCCTCTCAGTGCTTTAAAGATGCTGCTCCACTGTCTTGTTTTCTGGTTTGCATAGGTCTGCTGTCCTTCTTTGTGTTGTGTACTTTTTTTTCTAGTCACTTTACAAATGTACTTTATCTCTGGTTCTCAGCAATTTGGTTGTGATGTGCCTTGTTGTGGCTTTATGTTTATTCTTAGGGTATGCTGAGCTTCCTTGGATTAGTTTGATTTTTATCAAATTTGGGAAGTTCTGGATCATTTTTTCTTCAAATATTTTTTTTCTCCTCTCCTCCCCAACACACACACAATGCTCTGGGTTTCTTTATTTTTAAGTTTCTTTTCTCTGTGTTTCACTTAGGATAGTTCCTGTTGCGATGTCACTTTTCTTCTCTAACTTTTAATCTGCTGTTAATTACATCTGGTATGCTTTTCATTTGAGATATACTTAATTTTCATCCCTAAAATTTTAGTTTTGTTGCCTTTTATTCTGTTTCTGTCCTTGTTATGATCATTTTTTCCTCTCCCTTTTTGAGTTTGCGGAACATATATATATGTCATAGTTATAATCCTTTTTTGGTCATACCATCATTTTTATCATTTCTCAGTCTATATGTATTGACTTTTTGTTTTTATTTTTCTTTGCATACCTGTTAATTTTTTATTGTATCCTAGCCATTGAGTTTATACTGTTGCTTGCTTGATTTGTTATTTTCCTTAAATGGGCTGGATTATTTGGGTGCACAGATAGATTATTTGGAATCTGTTGTATTCAAGACTTGCTTTTATGAGTGTGAGTCTAGAACAACTGTTAGTGTAGTGCTGACTTATTCCCCCTACTAAGGTGACTTTCTACTGAGGAGGCTATCCACTGCCTGATATTACAAAGTTTTTCCACTTTAGTGAGAGTGCAAACTACTCCGAACCCTGTCTGGCTCCAGGTATTGTTTGATCTACTGCTGTTTATTCCCCTAACCTCAGATACTCTGTCCAGATTGGTATTTGGTCAGGGGTCCTAGGAGAACCGATCTGCAGATCTCTAGAGTTTTCTTTTGAGCTCCCCTTTCAGCATTGTCCTTTGTAAATTCTAGCCACTTTGATCTCCCCAAACTGATCTGTCCAATACTCAGTGAGACTGCCATACTGATTGGCTCTCCTGTCCCTGTGTTATAACCTGGAAGTGGCTGGCAGCCTGTGTTTCCCTTCTCTCAGAGATTATAGCCCTTCATTACTGGTGGTCTAATGTTTGAAAACTAACATTTCATATATATTTTGTCCTGTTTTTCCATAGTTATAGTTAACAGTATTAATTTTTAGCACTTAGCCATTGGCATTTGGTTAAAGTACGTATTTGGATTAGTTATTATAGATACAATCAAGATATTATAACATAGAAATTATTAGAAACTTAAATGTATTTTTACAGACTCATTAAATGTGGATATATCTGCTTGAATGTCTTTAAATACTTTGCTCTTTAAATAAGTTACTTTTTTATTTATTAGTTTAGCAGATGTTTGAATGCCTATGTTAAAATTAGTTTAGCAGATGTTAAAATACAAATACATAAAACACATTTATCTTCAAGGAACTTAGAACAGAAGGGAAGTGAACAAACAATGGCAGCGGAGATTTAAAGGCCAACCTCTTTGGGAGCTTGAAGGAGGTGGCTACTATTTGGGCAAAGAGGGATAAAGGAGCTATGGGCCAAGCTTTTAAGGAGGGAGGCTTTTGAGCTGATGCATGGTAAGTAACCGTTCAACCAATCAAAGAGACAGGGTAGACCTGAGAGACGTTTAGGAGAGTGGCAGGTCAGGACTTGGTGATTTACTGGATGTGATAATAGTCTGTAGACATTGGGAAAGACCAGTTTCCACTGGGCCTACTGGCTGGGATTGGTTTCTGCCTCTCATTGAGATAGAGTATATGAGTAGATTGTTTGGGGGTAAAGTTTTAGTCATCTTGTGGACATACTAATTTTGAAATAGCTGGATCATGTAGTTGGAAGTGTCTAATCGAAAATTATTCATACAGAACTGAAATCTAAGTGCAAGAACTGAAGTATAAATTAGCGAGTTATTTGCATAGTTAAAACCAAAGATAGAGGCTTAATATCCTTGGAAATCTAAATAAAATGAGAACCAGAAAGTACAAAAGTGAAGGTTAGGAAATACTAGTATTTGAGTTAATAAATTATAAAAGAATTTAGGGAAAGAGACTAATGTAGACACAGACAAGTGCTTCTCGGTCATAAATTACATATAGTATCTGTTAAAAATACAGATTTCTAAGTTCCACATAGACCTACCAGATCTGAGAGTGTGTGTGTTAGAAATAAGTTGATCCTGCGTATTGTGATTTGAGAACCAGTGGAGTAGGAGGAAAATCATTAGAGGGCAGTATAGTTGGTAGAAGACTTTTAAAAAAGCATTTTAGAAACTCTTTGGCATGGTTGATTATAATATAAAAAAGGTTTAAGTAATCAATGATAGTGTGAACATTTCTTAGGCTAGAGGAGAAGAGGAAAGACATGGGTTTTTTTTTTATTTATAAAGGAATTTATGCTTATCCAGAAAAATACAAAACATACATACACAGAATTTAAAAACCTCATAGGCTGGGCTCGATGGGTCAGCCTGTAATCCCAGCACTTTGGGAGGGTGAAGCGAGTGGATTGCCTGAGCCCACAGGATCGACACTGGCCCAGGCAACTTGGAGAGACCTTGTTTCAACAATACATTAAAAATTAGCCAGGCATGGTAGCATGCGCCTGTAGTTCTGGCTACTTGGAAGGCTGAGGCTGAAGTATTGGTAGAGCCCAGCAGGTCAGTGCAGGGGTGGCAGTGAGTGTGCCACTGCACTCCAGCCTGGGCAACAGAGTGAGACTCCAATTCAAAAAATAAGTAAATAAATAAAAACCTCATAATTCCATTTACAACTCAGATAAAACTAATATCTATACCTATCTAGTATATATCTTTTTTTATATTGCATATATGAGGGGGGTCCCCCAAAAACCCTCAAACTTATTTATAAAAAATTGTATATTCCTACATGTTTAAACTTTAGTCACCTTCAGAGAACTCTCCATTTGATGCAGTACACCTATCAAGATACTTTTTTCACTGTTCAAAACAGGTTTTGAACGCGTCAATTTGGATATCTTTCAGTGCTTCTGCCATTTTTTGTTTTTTGTTTCATCTCTTCCACATAGGCACATCGTTTCCCTTTGAGGACTTTATTCATTCTGGGGGGAAAAAAGTCACTTGGGTAAAATCAGGTGAATCGGGGAGGGTGTCATGCCATTTTTTACCAAAAACTGCTGAACATTCAGCACGGTATGGGCAGGTGTGCTTGTTAATCACCCATCATAAAATGTGGGCAGGTGTGCTCATTAATCACCCATCATAAGATGAGTAAACACATTGAAAGAATGTCTCGCCCCCAAAATTCACTAAAGCCGAACACAGTCTCTCAAATAGCACTAGCTAGCACTGATGCCTTTGGGTTTCTAGAACACTTACCCAGCAGGAGAAGCCTATACTACAAGGGACCCACCCTCCAACAAATAATAATAATGAATTTTTTGGATCTCCCTTTGAAAAGGTCATCTGAGGTGAGGTGGGCCAGTGCCAGGGCTGCCGGAATGATGCAAGATTGCAATCAAGTAAGAAAGTAGACAGAAGCAAAGTTTATTACTCACCTTTCACAAATTGGAAAGGGGGCCCACACTCAGGCAAGTGTGACCTCAAAGGGCCATGAAATGGATATATTTAAGGGCTTTTGGGTAGGGGGATTTTGGCCCAAAGGAATGTTCGGGGCTGGGGGTCTTTGATGTTGATTGTAGTCACATGAGTCTTAGATCTTGAGGTCACCAGACATTAGCATCTCATGCCCTCAGGTGGTGGACTAGATGGGAGGAGACAAGGGGAGGGGGTTTTCCTGTGAGAAACTTTGTTAGACTTTTGCAATCTGCAAACTCCTTGACCAAAAAGGTGGTCTTCTTATGACTTTGACCTTCCACCTTGACAAGAATAAGCTAAGTTTCTCCTAGGTTTCTATAGGTGCCTTTTTCACCCTTCATATAAATACACACATGTGGTTACATAAAATGGGATAATGTCAACATGTTGAGATCTGCCTTAATTTACTTTAATAATCTAACCTCGCATATTATGGAAAGATGACAACATTTTAAAAAAATTCTACCACTGTCATTAGTGTACCACCCTATGTCTTTTCTTAGGTATTCACAAACATGTATATATGTGTTGTGTATGTATTTCTTTTTTAATTACAAGTGAAGCATACTATTTATACTATTCTGTAACTTGCTGTTTTATGCCAGTGTATACATAACTCATTCTTTCCAGTAACTGGGAAATAATCATGTCATGGTATTATTTTTTTTAATTGATGAACTTCTAGGTTATTATTTTTTAAATTTTATTTTAAAGATGTGGGATACAATTCAGGGTTCGGTATACAAATGGTCATTGTACAGGTAAAGATTGAGCCTCACTTTGGTCCCTACTTCACTTGGTTTGAGATCAGGTACCCTTATTGATGATGTGTGCCTCCCCTGGCAGTTTCCTACTACTGCCAATCCCTTTCTTATAGTAGTATAATAAATGTTCAGTGTCTGCTTATGAGTGAGTACATACGGTACTCAGTTTTTTGTTTCTGTGATAGATACTGAGTATTATAGACTCTGAGTTCATTTAAGTTGCTGCAAAGTGCATAATTTTGTCCTTCTTTATGGCTGCACAATATTCCACTGTGTATATATACCACATTTTAAAAAATCCAGTCCAGTTTCGATGGGCAGCATGGCTGGTTCCATGTTTTTGCTATTGTGAATAACGCTGCAAGTGTGAAGACATCTTTTTCATAGAGTGATTTGAGTTCCTGTGGGTAGATTCCCAGAATTGGAATTGCTGGGTCATATGGAAGGTCAATTTTTAAATCTTTTAGGAATCGCCACACTGCTTTTCACAGAGGTTGTACTAGTTTACGATCCCACCAACACTGTAGACATGTTTCCTTTTCTGTACATCTTCTCCAGCATCTGTTGTTTTTTGAGTTATTGATGCTGGCCATCCTGTCTGGTTTTAATTTGCAATTCTTTGATGATTAGTGAGGCTGAAAATTTTTTTAATGTACTTGTTGGCTGCTTGTATGTTTTCTTTTGAGAAGTGTCTATTTATGTCTTTTGCCCCTCCCCTTTTTTTTGAGTTGGAATCTCACTCCATTGCCTAGGCTGGAATGCAGTGGCACACTCACTGCCACTCCGGTGTCAACCTGCTGGGCTCTGGCGATCCTTCCGCCTCAGCCTTCCAAGTAGCCAGAACTACAGGTGCATGCTACCACACTCGGATAATTTCTGATTTATTGTGGAGACAAGGTCTTGACAGTTGCTGAGGCTGGTCTCGAACCTGTGGGCTCAGGCAATCCTCTTGCCTCGGCTTCCCAAAGTGCTGGGATAACAGGCTGAGGCACCGATTGCCCACTTTTTAATATGGCTGTTATTTTTTTTTTCTTTGTGACACACTTGAGTTCCTTTTAGATACTAAATCTTAGACCTTTTTCAGATATATGGTTGGCAAATATTTTTTCCCATTCTGTGGGCTGTCTCCCCACTCTCGTGATGGTTTCTTTTGCTTTGAAGAAGCCTTTCAATGTGATGAGGCCCCCTTGTCTATTTTATCTCTTGTGGCATGGGCATTTGGAGTTTTGGTTGCCATTTCCAATTTCTATAAGGATATCTGCATTTTCTAAGGTTCTTATAGTTTGAGGTTTTTTGTTTAGGTCTCTGATCCCTTTAGAGTTTATTTTTGTGTGGTGATAGGTAGGAGTCTTGCTTTAATCTTCTGCATGTGGTCAGCCAGTTTCCCCAGCACCATTTACAGAATAAGTTTTTCTCTCCCCAGGGGTTGTTAGTGGAGGCCTTGTCCAAAGATGAGTTGGTTGAGAATTTGAGGTTTTGCTTCTGGAATCTCTAACCTGTTTCATTGGTTTATATTTCTGTTCTTGTACCAATACCAGGATGTTTGATTACTGTAGCGTTATAATAAAGTTTAAAGTCTGGAAAGTTGATACCTCATGCTTTGTTTCTTTTTCTGAGGATTGTTTTAACTATTTGTGGTTGCTTATGATTCCATGTGAATTTCTGTATTGTTTCCAAGTCTGAGAAGAATGATGCTGGTTTATTTAGTGGGTATTGTGTTAAATCTGTGGATTGCCTTAGGTAGGTTGGACATCTTAATGATGTTGATTCTTCCTATCCATGAGCATGGGATAATTTTCCATTTATTTTTTTCCTCTTTGCTTTCTTTGAGCAATGTGTTGTAGTTTTGGTTATTTTAAAGGCCTTTTACTTCTCTGGTTAGGAAGATGCCAAAGCATTTTATTTATTTGTGTGGCTATTGTGAATAGTATTGTGCTTTTTATTTGGTTCTCTGCCTGCTTGTTGGTGTACATCGATTTTGTGCCCTGAGACTTTGCTGAAGTCCTTTATCAGTGCAAGAAGGTTTGTGACAGATTCTTTTGGATTTTCGAGGTATAGAATCATATTGTCAGCAAAGAGAATAACTTGACTTCCTCTTTTCCTATTTGGATGCCCCTGATTTCCTTTTCTTATCTGATCGCTCTAGCTAGGACTTCCAATACTATGTTGAACAGGAGGGTGACAGCTGGATAATGATCATGTGATGATATTATGATGTATTTAAATTGATGAACTTCTAGGTTATTTTTTGTTTTTCATTTTGTTGCCATAAGTAGTCTTTCACATATTTTTGTGAATTTTGTGCAAGTATATATGTAGAATAAATTTTTTTTTTTTTTTTGAGTTGGAGTCTCACTCTGTCACCCAGACTGGAGTGCAGTGGCCGCTCCCGGCCACCGCAGCCTCGACCTGCTGGGCTCCGGCGATCCTTCCGCCTCAGCCTTCCAAGTAGCCGGAATTAGTAGGCATGAGCTACCACGCCCAGCTGATTTTTTGATTTATTGTAGAGATGAGGTCTCGCTGCCCAGGCGGTTCTCGAACCCGTGGGCTCAGGCAATCCACTCACCTCAGCCTCCCAAAGGCGTGGGATTACAGGCTGAGCCACCAAGCCCAGCTTAGAATAAATTTTAAGAAGTGAAATTGCAGGATCAGAGGCTATGTGCATTTATTCAAAATGCCCTATAGCTCTCTTCTCTGTATTCTTTGTAGTTTCTCTAATTGCTGTAATTTGTTTTCTTTTGTATTCTCTCATTTTTCTTAACATTTCCTTGGTGTTCCATTGTTGTTTAGCAATGTCTGTTCTTCTTTTTTATTGCATCTAAGTGGATTTCATTTGTTTAGGTTAGAAGTCCACTCAGAGTAGTGATGTTAGATGTGCCAATTCCTCTGTCCTTCAGCATTGTTTTTTTAATGGCTGCCATCACATCATTGTGGTGTTTTTATTTTCTGTCTTTCCTCAGCTCTATCAGCTGGCTTTTTAATTGTTCACCTTGTCCGTCTGTACTTTCTTGTCTCTCATCTGTTTTTTTTGTTTTTTTTTTTGAGTTGGAGTCTCACTCGGTCACCCAGACTGGAGTGCAGTGGCCGCTCCTGGCCACCGCAGCCTTGACCTGCTGGGCTCCGGTGATTCTTCCACCTCAGCCTTCCAAGTAGCCGGAATTACAGGCATGCGCTACCACGCCCAGCTGATTTTTTTATTTATTATAGAGATGAGGTCTCGCTGCCCAGGCGGGTCTCGAACCCGCGAGCTCAGGCAATCCACTCACCTCAACCTCCCAAAGGCGCGGGATTACAGGCTGAGCCACCGAGCCCGTCTCTCTCATCTGTTTTTTAACCAGTGTTCTAGGTTCTCTTCAATTTCTCTAATGCATTTAATTATTCCTTGCTTAGGACTCTTGCCTATTTGCTCAGAATAGGGCACAAATAAAATAAAGTATTAAATGAAAACTTTATCACAAAACAAAGGTATTCTAGGAACATTCTGTATTTTCACTCTTGTTATATCTTCTGTACTTATATAAGATGCTGAAGAGACCCTACTCTAGGTAGTAGTCTTTCTCATCTCTCCATCATTTCCAAAGATGATTTTTTTCTTTGCTTTACGTTGGATTTACTTATATGGATTCACTGATGTTACACTCGCTTTTATGTTGCACAGATTTTCTCTAATAGATTTTTTTATGAGACAGTATTTTATTTGTGTTTAAGTCAAAATGTGGAGGAGTAGGATTCAGTAAATTGTATTTATTCCATGAGTGGATCAGACTGTAAGTATGAAATTAAACTTTGGGTTTTTAAAGTTAATTTTAAGCAATGATAAAAATTCTGAGGTACTGTTAGATAATGTGAGGGGGCACACTTATATTTGTCTGTTTTTTTAATGTGTATTCTTGTGAGGATTTTGTTTGTTTTTCAATGTTTTTTCATAGATCCCATATTGGATTCTGTTTGCTTTATTACTCAAACTTGAATATAAAGTTGTTTTACCTGGGTCTGCTATTCAGGAATAGCAAAATAGCAGAGACCTGAGGCAGCTAGCCTTGCCAAACCCAGCATGCTGTCTCAGAGCATTCTGGCCTCTCTCTCTACCCCCATCCCTTGAAAACATTTTCTCAGCCTCAGAGTAGCACCTGAGAAGCTCATTAAGATAGTTGGTCCATTCTTCCATGGGGAAGTCTTCTGTGAGTTAGTGCTTATCTTTGCTCAGTTGACTTTAGTCAGCAGCTGCAAAGATAGTTGCTGTTTCCTGTCTCTTTTCTGGACTCCCTTGCAGGCAAGGTTAGGAGTCCACTCAGAGTAGTGATGTTAGATGTGCCAATTCCTCTGTCCTTCAGCATTGCTTTTTAATGTCTGCCATCACATCATTGTGAGAGTGAATTTAAGGTCATTTTACCACTCTTTTGTTTCTGATATCCAGATTGCTTATTTCTCTTATGAATTATGATGAACCATTTATCAAACCTCTATGCACTATAGAGAAGTGGACAAGAACCCTGGTGCTGGAGTTAGAAAATTGAGATTTGAGTCTCAGCTTTGCCACTTACTGTGTGGACCTGGGAAAACTACTAAACTTCCTCTTGCCTCACTTTTTCTTAATGTAAAACTGGAGAACTCTTCTGCCAGTCTTAAAGTTATATGAGGTGTTAACACAGATCTCTTAGGAAAGCACTTGGTGCACTATGAGCTCTCTTTATTAACCTAGGTGCTCCAGGGTCATTATTTGCTTTGGTGACTTCCCAGAAGTAGAATTTCTGGGTCAAAAAAGTAGGATCATTTCCAGGGTTCCAGTGAGTATTAAAAATTGCCCTTCAGAAAGGTGGTGCCTTTGTACATAGTATTTGACTTTGAGAATTTTTGATTTTCTGGAACCCTTATAGTTTGACTCTTTATTTTATGTGATTTCTGAGGCAAGTACATTTGCCTCTGTGGGTTTCTGGCAGTTGACGAGAATACTGGTGGGGAAGGGGGGAAGAAGAGCAAATCAGCTTGGGACAAAAGGATTATTTTCTTGCTTTGGACATACAAATCTTTATGCTTAAACTCTGTTTTGATAATTTTGGTTCTCAATCATTTTGGTCCATAGGTAAATATTTTAATTCTTCTTTTGCCTGCCTGTGTCTTATAGTTTCCAAAGTGCCTTCCATAAATTATTTCCCCTTTGATTCTCACAGTAAGCTTATCTGGTAAGTAGAGTATTATAAACATTGAGGAAACAGTTCCAGAGACATTGCAATTTACCCAGATGACACAAAGCTAATAAGAGGCAGAATAGAAACACAAATGGTACTCTCCTGAATCCGGGTGTGTCACTCTTTGTCTTGTACTGATAAGATGGGTAATCTTCTGTGTCATGCTGAGCGTTTCTCATGATACTGCTTCCATTTCAGTAA
The DNA here is from genome assembly GCA_027257055.1 of Cephalopachus bancanus. Taxonomy (NCBI): domain Eukaryota; kingdom Metazoa; phylum Chordata; class Mammalia; order Primates; family Tarsiidae; genus Cephalopachus; species Cephalopachus bancanus. The sequence continues at coordinate 16,100 of JAPVLO010006458.1, read as the reverse complement.
TTTTATTGTTATAGAGACCACTAGGACTTATCCTAGTTCAGAGTAGAATACGATTGTAATTCTTTGCCTAAAATTTAAAATGTAGAAATCTCTAAAGCAAGGTGCATGTATATATGCACCCACTTACTTCAGTTTTATCTCTATAGTGAAATATTGTAAAATTAGATCTTTTTCACTAAAATTTAGCTTTTTTGAAGTTCTGATGGGTATTGATTGAAATTTTTTTTACATATAAACCTCCTCATCGAATAAATTTATATTAACCAAATGCCTTGGAAACCTCAGTTAGGCAATTCTTGATAAGACCAGTTTGATTTAGAGAAAGTACTTGAAGCCGGGCTCGGTGGCTCAGCCTGTAATCCCGCGCCTTTGGGAGGCTGAGGTGAGTGGATTGCCTGAGCCCGTGGGTTCAAGACCCACCTGGGCAGCAAGACCTCATCTCTACAATAAATCAAAAAATCAGCTGGGCGTGGTAGTGCATGCCTGTAATTCCAGCTACTCGGAAGGCTGAGGAGGTAGGATCGCCGGAGCCCAGCAGGTCGAGGCTGCGGTGGCCGGGAGCGGCCACTGCACTCCAGTCTGGGCGACAGAGTGAGACTCCAACTCAAAAAAAAAAAAAAAAGAGAAAGTACTTGAAACTATGTATTTCTTACACCAGTTGATTTTAAAATTGTTGGTTTTTTAGAATTCAGTTCCCCAGCCCTACCCTTTATTGTAAAACTTTTTCCCTGAAAGACTCTGAAAGCTGTGAATCTAGGAGGGCCAGAGATCTGTCTTGTCTCCCCTGTATCTTTATTAGTGTCTAGTGCAAGTAGATTTTAAATGAATGGACAAGGTACTGCAGTTAAATGTAGATACTGAGCTGTTAATGCCCTGTGTTAAGTTATCAAAGGTATTTTATTAAGGCATCTTTAAAAAGTTAAGACTTAGTTTTAGAGTTTCCCCCAAGGGGTATTGTGTATACTGTTAATCATTTAACTTGGGTGACTTCTAAACTTTAGTTATTGGTGTGCTCTTAAGTTTCTTGTATAAGGAATTTGTTTTTGTTCGCCTAACTAAATTCATATGTACAGATTTTCAGTTCTCATTTGTGTATTATCACGACTTTCTTTCTAAGAAATAAGACTGTCCTGAACTCTAGAGCATGTACTCTTGCTGTAGAGATAAGAGTGACTTTTGGGAAGCAGAAAAGCTGGGTTTTTTTAAATTCTCTACTTAAGATTTTTTAAAGTTTTTCAAATATTTCTTATTGAGACTTTGCAATAAAAATGGCAGTGAGATTGAATAGATAAAATATAATTTTGGACCTAAAATAAGACTGTTGTAATAGTTTCTTATTAAGGTACCAGTAGTCACATATTTTTAAAATATTCATGTTGGATTACTAAGGATATTTTTAGGGCTCAGAATATTTTGGTTTGCTTTTATTTTTCTTTTTCTTTAAATAACTGAGCTTAAAGAAATTATTTTGGCACAAAATCTTGCCTGAATTATTAAGATCACTAAATAAGTTGTTTTCTTTTAATATTTTGTAGGTGTTTTATGGACTAACTCTTCATTGATTATATAAGACAGCAAATAGTTGTAGCAACTTTCCAGCTTTTCAGAAACAATCACATGAAGACTAGAGCATCTGTCAGAAAAGTAAGTTCACTACAGTAGATTTCGTTTAGTGATAGTTTTAAAAAATGTTAATTTTTTAGTCCTACTGCTAATGGTATTTTGTACTTAAATAAATCCTTTAAAAATTTGTACCATTAAAATACTGCAAAATAAGCATATATGAAAATGATAGGAGATCATAATCAGTGACATGGTTTCCTAAAATGTTTATTTCTAAAGATCACAATGTCTCTTCCCCATTTTTTCTCAACAGATAGATTTCCATCTGCTTTTTAGTCATATAGGCCATCAAGTATAAATTTTCTTATATACCTTTAGCTTTACCATTTTTCATTCAGCAGAGGTACATACTTGAGATCTTATCATATGCTGGACCCTATGTCAGATGCTGGGTAGTCAGTAGCAAGCAAATGAAATATGATTCTTGATCGTTTCTTCTTTCTAGTCTGAGGAAGAAGATCCCTCCCCCACCTTTTTTAAAACGATTTGTTTAACCTTCCATTTCTTGACATTTTTGGCTTTTCTAAAACTTTGGAAGCACTACTTAAGGGAGGGGGGGCAATATTACTAGGGGATGGTTAGCAATCATCGCTAGTCCTTTCTTTGGACTTCATCTTCTGCCTTATATAATACCATTGACCTGTCTTTAAACGTTTAAGAGAGTCTTTGACTTCTATCATTATAGTGTTTTTCTTGTTTTACTTCTTTCTTATAGTAACTCTTTTTTTCTTGGCTGGCTGTCCTTCCTTCCTTCCTTCCTTCCTTTTTTAATTTTATTTTACTGATCTTCTTTCAAATCTCTAAATGTCAGTGTTTTTATACCTCTAATTGTCAGTGTTCTTATAAGCTTCTAGGTCTGGTTTCTGATCTAGTCATTCATTTTTGTGGAGAGCTAAAAAATGTATCAATTTGCAAACTCTAAGAGAATGGTTTCTCTCTCTACAAGATGCCTGCAAAGTTGAAAAATGTAAAGTAAGCTTATTTGTAAGCAGTACAGTAGTTACATATTTATATATCTAAGTAATATGCTGCATATGTTTTCAGGCATATTACCCTTAAGTTTAATAGGTCCACTTTTTAATTTGAAAAAGTACAATACAAGCTATTTTCATTGTGTTTCTATTGTTCATAAACTAGCGTATTTACTATATTTTTTTTGGTTAGCATTCAGACCCCTAACTTTACATTGATGATTAAATTATACTGGTTGCTTTAAGTTGAAAGTTATAACTAAATTATATATTCACAAAATGCATGTTCTCCAAGCATGATACTGTCTTCCTTGATTTTACCCATACAGTACCAGAAATTAAGGGATTAGGCAGCAGCTGAAATTTCATATTATCATGTTATTTTTCATGTTATGTTAGGCATGCAGTCGATTTAATGTGAATTTATTTGAATCCTTGAATACCCTCTTAGACAGAAGTATGTGGCTCTAGATATTATATACTGTTTGTATAAGTAGTTATGCACATACATACACCTTTCATATCTTCTTTGGTACAGATTAATGACAAAACTTGGCTAATGTTGAAACTGAAAGATGTACTTGAATTGAATTGAAAGGTAGAGATATATTGACTATTTATTAGAAATTAAATATTGTTAAATCAACAATAGCTATAGTTTCTACTCATTAATTTTATTCTAAAATCTATTATGAAATTTTCAAGCATATAGAAAACTTAAAAGCATGGTACACCCCCATATAAACCTGCTTGCCTACCACCCATATTCAGCAGTAGTTAATATTTTTGTCGTGTTGCTTGTGTGTGTGTGTGTGTGTGTGTGTGTGTGTGTGTGTGCGCATGCGTGCGTGTGTGTGTGTGTGTGTGTGTGTTTTGGCAGAACGATTTGAAAATTATGGTCACAATGTCTCTTCACTCCTGAGCACTTCGGCATGTTTCTCCCAGGAATAACAAATATCCCTCACATAAGAATTTACTGTTATCATATCCCCAAAAAATAAATTGGCTAGGTATGGTCGCTCATGCCTATAATCTCAGATCTTTGGGAGGCATAGGCAGGAGGATTGCTTGAGCCCCTAAGAGTTTAAGACCAGCCTAGGCAATATAGTGAGACTTCATCTTTACAGAAAAATTAAAAAATTAGTTTGGTGTGTTGGAACATGCTTGTAGTCCCAGCTACTCAGGAGACTGAGGAGGAAGGATTGACTGCAAGGAGGTCAAGGCTGCAGTGAGCCATGATTGTGCCACTACATTCTAGTCTGGGTGACAGAGTAAGACCCAGACTAAAATAAAAAAAAAAAAAAGAAATTAAATTCTCAAATATCTAATAATCAGCCATACTTAGGTTTCTGTAGTCTCTCAAAATGTCCTTTATAATTCACTCCCTGCCCCCATTTTGGATCCAGTTTAGGATCTTAGGCTCTTTGTTGCATTTGGCAGTTATGATTTACATTTTTTTAAATTCAAGACTGACTTCTTGAGTAGACCTGACCAGTTTCTTGTTTAGTGTTCTAAATCTAGATTTGTTTGGTTGTTTTCTCATAGTGTTACTTAATTTGTTCCTCACTCTTCTGTATTTCATATAAAGTAGAAGTTAGGTGTAAAGGCTTAATTGGATCAGGCTAAACATTTTTGGAAAGAGTACTTTATAGGGTGATGTGAAGACTGAATTTCAGATTTTCTTGTGATCTGCGATGTTAAGATCGATCAATTGACTAAAGTAGTAACCCAGCCAGAACTGTCCATTGTGAAAGTACATTTTCTCCTTTTCTTTAATTAGCAAATAATTTGTGAGATACTACTTGACTGTGTGCAAGTATTCTGTTTTTCCCAACAACCTTATAGCTGATGTTTTTGGAATCCCTGGATGACTCTTTCCTAAATCCATTATTTCACGAGAGTTGCAAAATTGTGATTTTTTCCCCCCTAATTCTACCATTCCTTTTATAGTTATTAGCTGGTATTCTTCTTAAAGAAGGACTTTCCTTCTTCACCTTAGATGAGCTATAGTATTTCCTGTAAACACCCTTTAACTACCACTTTTCAGATTAGTGACATGGTGTAGTAGATACCTCCATTGGTGGAGAATGAGTTTATTTCTCCTTGTTCACTTATTTATTTGAATTGCTCTGGACTTGTGATTTTACAGTTCTGTATTTTACAGTTTTCTGTTTATTTATAGTCATCCATCCATTTCTTTATTTTAAGTTGCTCAAATTGTTCCAAAATTGGTACCTGAGAACCCCTCTAAGTTGGTGCCTGTATGCTTTCAGGCTCATAATTATTTGATAGCTTTCTTGTTTCTGGTTGTATCCTGGTGGTACAGTATGAACCAGTTTGACCCATTTTTTTCTTTCTCAGACTTAGAATTGGTTTTTTTTTCAAAGAATCCTGAAAAGTATTTAGAAACCAAGTACTGGGTACTAGAAATGCCCTTTACTCCCACAGTGTCATGAGTGTATATTGACAGTTTAGGTTCATATTTCACATTTCATATTTTTTTCTGCTTTGGTTTTATTTATTTATTTGAGTAAAAGTCTCACTCTGCCGCCCAGGCTGAAGTGCAGTGGCATGCTCACAGCCACTGCAGCCTCAACCTGATGGGCTCAGGTGATCCTTCTGCCTTGGTCTTCCAAGTACCTGGAATCACAGGCATGTGCCACCATGCCCAAATAAGTTTTTGATTTATTGTAGAGATGAGGGCTCACCATGTTTCTCGGGCTCATCTCTAACCCCTAAGCAAAGGCAATCCTTTTGCCTCTGCCTTCCAAAGTGCTGAGATTATAGGTGTGAACCACCATGCCTGACCCCTTGTTTTGACTTCATGTTTGCAAATTAGTCTGAAAACCTCCATTGATAAATGAAAACAATGGAGATTTGAAATTACTGAAATTGTTTAAATTACTGAATATTTTTAAGCCTATGGAAAATTTGGGGAAAAAAACCCAGTACAGTGAACACTTTTTTCACTTAGATTCACCCTCTACTAACATTTTGCCATACCCATTCTGTCTGTCTCTCTCTCTCTCTCTTCTCTCTCCTCTCTCTCTCTCTCTCTGTAGGCTGCAGACATTATTTTAATTCACTTCTATGTATGTCAGCATCATTTCCATCCCTTAGAAAGTTATTCATTTATTAACATCATCTAACATGCAGTCCATAGTCAGATTTCCCTAATTGTCTCAACCCATTCTTGCAACTTTTTCCTTGCCTCTCCTCTAGGATCCAGTCAAGGTTCACATGCTGCTCTTGTGTATTGTGTCTCTGGTCTTCCTCATTCTAGAATATTCTGGTAGCCTAGAGTCTTTTCTTATAACAGCAAATCTTTGGAAGAGTCTGGGCCGGTTGTCTTTTAGAACATCCTCATATCTGGGTTCATCTGCTTTTTTCTGTAATTGGGTTCAGCAAGAACATCTCAAACGTGATATTGTCTTCATTCCACTCTGCCAGACCAGGATGCTCATATTGTCAATGTTAGGCTTGACCGGGTTTTTTGATATAATTAGTAAATAATGTAAGATGGCACTTTGAGACAAGTGAGAGTGTCCTGTTCCCAATAGTTTTTAACCCAGTAAATTTAAGATACATTGATGATCCTTCACTAAATCAGTAATTACACTGGAAGTCACAAATAGGGTTTTCAAATTTTTTCATCTTGTCCATATTTGCCAGTGTTCTTTAGTAAAGAAGAACTCCCATTTTTCTCTTTTAGTGGACTTGTAGATTTTTAGAAAAATGCAGTAGTTGCAATCCATTACCATTTTTATTATTTTTGATGCCCCAGTTGTCCCAAATTTGGCCAAAGGGAATTCCTTCAAGATGCCTTCTGTGTTTTTGGGAAATGACCAGCTTTTGAGCACTTTCCTGCATTCTGGTATAGTTGGATATGCCAGGCTTACTTAATACTTTCTCTGCCTCAGACCTGGAACCAGCCATTTCCCTGGGATGCTCTGCATCTTTTTATTGGTTAGTGGTATTTAGAAACCAAAATCTGTGTGCTGGATGTGCTCAGTGCTGCTTAGTGTCATTGATTCAAGACCTTTCCATGGAAAAGGGTAGTTCATATATATAAATAATTATGAGTTCATATTGATAGGTTAAATTCAAATTTACCATTACATATTTTTTCTTGAATTTTTTGATTTTGTATCTTTTCTCTTAGGCTAATGATTTCCATTAATTTTAATTTATTAAAATTAGCAACTGTTTTTGCAGAGTTATCTAGTATAAGGTTCTGAAATTTGGGGGAGCAAAGTGAGTGAAATATAATCTTTGACCAACGTAATTTTTTTAATGGGTAGGAAATTTATGTGAGTATAGTAATTATAATATGTTGTAACATCAAATTAAACTATCTTAACATGCAAATAATACAGCAGAACTTTAAGAGGTTTATTATGACTAAGGGATGGGAAAAATCTTGAGTCTTGGAATGAGTTACTATAGGGACGGACTGGGGAGTAAGGACACTTATGGTTGAAGAGTAGTTAAACAAATCAATGGAAGGGGAATAAAGTAAGGAAATTAGTGTTTTATGTATGTCTGACTATAATATTCATTATTTCCTTCATGTGACTTTTTCCTCACTCTGTTCCTTTGTACTTGTGATAACCTCTCAGTTCCTGAAATCTGGAATCCCCTTTGGATTACATGCTTTTTTTTGCCTCCAACTTTGTTAAGGGAGTAATCACTGTTGTTAGTGTGCCTTACTATAGCTTCCACATTATCTGACTTATAAATTGTTGCTTCTATTCTGCCAAAGATTTGGAAATCAAATATACAGTATTTGTATTGCTCTGGACTTGTGTTTTTACAGTTCTGTATTTTACAGTGTTCTGCTTATTTATAGTCATCCATCCATTTCTTTAAGTAGCTCAAATTGTTCCAAAATTGGTACCTGAGAACCCCTCTAAGTTGGTGCCTTTATTATAAGGGCAGAGTAAGTAAGCCTGGCGTGAGGTCTTATGTGGTCTTCAGTGAGTTGAATGCCTAGGCTTTCAGTTGTATATGTATTTTGGGCACATGGACCTCTACTTGGGCCTCTTCATCCAAATGGAGCTTTTATTCTTCTTTGCTGAATTGAGTTCTGCATTTGATATCAAAAGAAGCCAAATGAATATTAACTAGCAAATGAGTGACTCTCCATCTAAGACTAAAATATCTTCAGGATCTCTTACATTGTCTTAGATGAATTAAGGATGTCTTTTTTTCCCCAGAGCTTCAGTGAAGTTGTGTTTCAGTCTGTAAAGTCTTTATTACAGAGTGAGAAGGAACTATGCAGTATAACAGCAGAGGACTGTTTAAAGCAGGATGAACATGCCAATTTAACTTAATATTTTCTAAACCCTTTCCTAATAATGTACAATGTATTTTTATGCATCTTTGTAGGACTGCATAACCTATATTTAAAATGCCTAAAATCTCGACATATTATTACATGTATTAGAAGTATCTGTCTTAAATACTGGCTAATGTAATCACCAATATAATATAATGAGCACATTTAATTTCATGTACTGTATATCCATGCACTTATTGGATATGCAGTACTATATTAGTACTATATTAGATGATTCCTGTTATATTCAATAATTGGTACTTTAATACTAAGTTTTTCTACTCTAAAGCATAAAATATATGCACATTTTTTATATTTGCTTTTTAAGCTATTTTCTTTATTATTTAAATTCAGTGGTTTGATCCAAAATAAAATAAGTAGTGATACCAGAAACAACTGAGAACTGCATTTTTTTGCTCATAAGAAGACCCTGAACATATTATCATAATACTACAAGAAAGGGATTGGCAGTAGTGGGAAACTGCCAGGGGAGGAGAGGAACACTTCATCAGTAAGGGTACCTGATCTCAAACCAGGTGAAGTGTGGACCAAAGTGAGGCCCAAACTTCACCTGTACAATGACTATTTGTATACCTACCCTGAATTATCCCCTATATCTTAAAAGAAAGTAGTAGTGATACATTTATCTTTGAAACGAAGATACTTTATTACTTGAGAACAATATATACAACTTCCCTGCCTATTTTTCTGCTGCATCTAGTGTTGCCAATCTTTATTTGAATTTGTTACTATAAAAAGGAAGTTTTTTTCAGTATAATATCTATAGTTAGTCATCACATTTATGTTACCAAATAAGAGATGTGGTATTAGATCATTGCAGCTCAAAATTGATGAATATGTTAAAGCAATTTCTTTGAAATAAGGATTCTAATAAAAATCTTAGTTACAGATGCTTCTCAAATTATGATGGGGTTATGTCCTGATAAACTCATCATAATTCAAAAATAGCAGAAATTATTTAATACCCTGGTAAATCCATTGTAAAACTTAAAAATTGTAAATTGAGTCATTATAGTTTGGGGACCATATGTATTCTTATTTTGGGGAATGATTTTCTTTCATATTCCTTGAGAAAATGTCTATTTGACATCGTTTCATAGGAAGATGAGCATAGCTTTTAGGCTTGCAGTGTTCTGCCACATAAGCCTCTTCTTTTTGTGTCAGCTTAATTTCTGTGTCTCTTGACATTTTCTTCTCCCTTTTCATTTTATTTAGGTAAATCCGAGCCATTCCTAATTGGTACAGTTTTTGGCCAAATGTGGCAGGTCTATGTTTTTCTGCCTTCCAACAGTTTCTCAGCTCATATCACTCCAGCTGCTTATGTAGTACCTTTCCAAACTCACATTCCTTAATGAGGTCTTCCTCGACCAATTGGAAATATAGACCTCTCCTGGCATCTTCGATATCCTGTCAACTTTTTTTCCCTCTTCCATACCCTATTAACTTTTTTTTCCTGTAAAGGAAACTTGAAAGAATAGGAACAATTTCCATTCTATTTTAGGATGTGCAAATCTCTTAAGTCGCTTTTCTGAGAAAGGAAGGAAGTTTGTTATTGGCATATCTATTTGTTATTGAGTGCCTGTGATATGCCAGGAACTTTTCTCTGCATTATCCAATTAATCTCACAACTGTGGGAGGGATGTTTTATTGCCTGAAGTTTTATAGAGGAGGAGATAGGCTCTTAGAGCTTAACAGTTTACCTAAATGTCTGGAATTTAACTGTAACGCTTCTGTGACTTAATAACCATAACTAATCAGAATAAAGATCCTAGAGTAATTTAAGGTTCTGACTGACTTCTGAATATTCAGAAAGGAAAAGTATATTCAGTGTTGCTTTAAACTTTATGTTCTTTCTCCCTGATTCTTGAGAACTGATCATCAATATTGCTATCATTTAATATTGTATATTTTTACCCATAGTACTTGCTTACAGTTTACTATTCTGTCTTCAAATGGAAAAACAAATTTCTTACTATGATGCCAAATACATAGAGAATACAAATTTTTTAAATAATGCTTTTTCAGGTTATAAAAGTAGTACATATCCTTAGTAGAAAAATAAAAATTACTGAAAGTAGAAGAAAGTGACTGTCATTGATCTTATGAATTGGGGAAAGGGAAAACAAAGGTGAAAAATAGTAGAAACAAAACAAAACAAAAACAACTCTCATTCAGAAGAGTTTATCACTGCTTATAGTTTGGTGTCTTGCCTTCCAGTATTATTTTCTATGCATATGTTTTTAAAAATCAGATTGAAATTGTCTGCATACTGCAAATCATTTTTATGAACCTTGTCCTTTACTTAATAATTGTGACATTTTCTCATTAATTAGCTATTTAGGAATTGAGTTTATATATGCTCTACAGGGTAATCTCTGTATAAGTGTGTTGAAGGAAAGGCATGGTAGTATACAAAGAGTCAATGAAGAAGTCATTTGGAAGTGTACTAAGAGAAGGCTTCTCTGAGCAGGTGATATTTGAGTCAAAACTTAAAGAATGAGGAGGAGCTAGGCATGTAACCATCCAATGAAGAAGATCCGATGGAAAGACACAACTGTCAAGCTCTTTTTCTTTTCTTTTTTTTTTTGAGTAGGAGTCTCACTCTGTCACTCAGTATAGTGTACAGTGGCACACTCACAACCACTGTAGTCTCAACCTGCTGGGCTTAGGCGATCTTTCTACCTCAGTCTTCTAAGTAGCTGGAAATACAGGCATGTGTTACCATGCCTGGCTAATTTTTTGATTTATTGTAGAGATGAGGTCTCATCAAGTTGCCCAGGCTGGTCTTGAACCCCTGGGCTCAGGCAGTCCTCTTGCCTCTGCCTCCTAAAGTGCTGGGATTATAGGCATGAGCTACTGCTCGCAGCAACTGTGAAGTTCTTATACAAGAATGTGCAGAGTGGTTCTATACCAGGAAAAGGGGTTTATGTGTGTGAATGAAAACAAGGGAAAGTTGAAGGTGTTAGCTATCCCAAGTTAGGATCTTTCTCTGGAAAGCACAAAATAGCCAGGGAAGTGGCATGGTAATGGGACCAGGTGGGAGGGAATTATAGCAGTAAAGATGAGAAGGGTGATGGGGAATGGAGAGAAGTGGATGTATCTGAAATATGTTTTGGGGGTAGAGTTGATTGAACTTGCTATTGAGGGAAATGTGGATAAGGCTCAAGGACTGCATTCTGGAGCACAGTCTTTGGTGAAAAACATTTTTGGATCATCTTTGAAAAAATCATTGTAACTAGGGTAGTCAGTATTTTAATACTTTGTCTGTTTTTTCCTGTTTCTCAGCTCTGTCACCAGTCTCAGATAAGATTAAAAAACTCAAGTTAATGGAACTTTATTCCGATTTTACTGAGGTCACATTTCTGGGTTTTAATGAAGAAACAGATGCTGCTCATATACAGGTGTGGTCAAGTTATTGAACTGGAAAGGACTGTATTTTGAACAGATTTTGAAACCATGAAAAATTTGCCTTAATGCTCAAAATTTATACTAAATTCTGTTATATTTTTAAAGTTAAAAGGTGACATTTTGAGGTCAACTTGTAAGTGAGCTTTGGACATTTTCACTTTTAGCTTTTTACTGAGTATTATGGGAAGTAGCTTTAGGTTTGGCCACAAAAGTCACTTGTCTGAGATGGTTGCAAACTGCAGGCTTTTTCTCCCTTCTATGCATAATATAGGCTGTAAGTCTTATTTCTTTATTTTAATGGTTTTCATAATTTGACTTCAACTGTAAAAATTATTATTTAAAAGATAGTATTTGTAAAAAGTAACAATTAGCCAGTATAAAAATTTGAACCTGTCTAACTCAGGCAGTTTTTTACAGAAAGACTGATGTTTGAGGTTAGGATCAACAGAGAAAAGCTCCACAGTTATATAAACAGTGGTTAAAGCTCCTGTGGATATGGTAGTCATACTTCTCTTTTTCCCCCATGCTGCTTCTTAACAATTTTATTGTTGCATGTTTCCTTTTGTGACTGTAAAGTGTCACCTAATAGAGGAGGAAGTAACGTTATCCAGTTTATTCTGAATATTGCATATCAGGTGATTATGAACAAAAACTCCACTGTGTATCTTGATTATACCCTTGCTTGAAGGAAATAGTTTGGATTGAAGAGAGGACATATTTTGGAGAACAGATATGGCTGGAAAGAGAAATATTCCAAAGTATTTCTCTAGTACTCTTCTTCTCCTTTAAGAGTTACTGATAAAATCATGTACCTTCTAAGGGGTGAGAGACTTTAATCATTCTTTAACTGGGTAGCATATGTAAGTAAAAATGTCAAACAAGAAGAAACGAAATACTTTCTTTTTCTTTAATCTTCATAAAATTTTCAATTAAAATCTTAATCCAATATTTTGGAGAAGAAAGAAAAATGGACACTATCTATAAAGCTAAAACTTAAGGACTTAAAAAGTACATTCCATTGTCCCAAATCCTGTATGAATAGCTTGAGTTAAACTTAAGCACTGTAGTTTGATAATTGCTAAAAACTATTGAATGCCTAATTGTTGTGGATGTGTGAGGTATCTTGTACCATTTTTTTGTATAGCTTGATAATCAATATGTTTGAAAAACTACAGTAATAGGCATTATTAAGTAATTTTATTTTGAGTTTTAAAAAATTATCTGTGGATAATAAATGACATATATTAATTAATATGAGCCAGAAGATTTATTAGCAAGTAGACATTATAAGTAGCTCTCACAGCTAATATTAGAGAGCCAACTCCTCATAAGTCAGGATCTACATATGGTAGGGACTTGATAGGGCCAACATTATAGAAACCTTAACAAAAGCATTATTTTCCAGTGTTGTTATTGTTATTATTTTAAATTAGGATTTAGCTGCAGTTTCTTTGGAACTTCCAGATCTTCTAAATTCACTCCACTTCTGCAGTTTAAATGAAAATGAAATTATCTGTATGAAGGATGTAAATAAATCATTGGATGTAAGCAATGTTCCTCTAAATCAAGTAACTTTATAATTCATTTCTAATGAGTTTTTCAGGGCAAATTTTACTATATTTGATAAAGAGTCTTAAATTTTTAAGGGCTTGGATGGAGTTTTTTTTAAAATGCTATCTCAAGGAAATATGATTCATAATAATATGCTGCCTTCAGGAGACCCATCTCACTAGAAAGGACATGCACAGACTCAAAGTAAGAGGATGGGAAGCAAATTTTTAGGCCAATGGAACACAAAAGAAAGGAGGAGTCGCGATCCTAATTTCAGACAAAATACCATTTAAGCTATCAAAAATTAAAAAAGATACAGGGGGCCACTACATAATGATAAAAGGTTCACTCTATCAAAAAGAAATATCTATCCTAAACATATATGCACCTAACATAGGTGCACCAACTTTTATAAAGCAACTCTGAGGAAAACTAAAGAAAGATATTGACTCTAACACCATCATAACTAGGGACTTTAATACCCCACTCACAATCCTCGACAGATCATAGGGATAAAAAATCAGCAATGAGATCTGGAACCTCAATGTGACTCTGGACCAAATGGACTTAATTGATACCTACAGAACACTCCATCCAAAGATCAGAGAATATACATTCTACTCATCACCGCATGGAACGTATTCCAAGATCAACCACATAATTGGCCATAAATCAAGAATAAGCAAACTTAAAAGGACTGAAATTCTTCCATGCACCTTCTCGGACCACAATGGAATAAAAATAGACATTAACACCAACAAGTTCTCCCCCAAACCCACAAAGACATGATTACTAAACAGCATGATACCAAACAACTCCTGGATCAATGATGAAATCAAAACAGAGATCAAAAGATACCTGGAAACAAATGAAAATGAAGAAATATCTTACCAAAATCTCTGGGATGCCTTAAAAGCTGTAGTAAGAGGGGAATTTATATCCCTACAAACACACATGAAGACAATGGAAGAAGCACAAATTAACAGCCTAACAAGCCACCTAAGGAAGCTAGAAAAGCAAGACCACAAAAACCCTAATTTCAGCAGAAGAATGCAGATCACCAAAATAAAAGCCCAAATCCAGGGCATAGAAGACAAAAAGACAATACAAAAAATCAATGAAACAAAAAGCTGGTTCTTCGAAAGGATAAACAAGATCAATGGTCCCCTAGGTAGACTGACCAAGAAAAAGAAAGAACAAACCCAAATAAGTACAATCAGAAATACAAAATATGAAGTCACATCTGACCCTGAAGAAATACAAAAGATCATCAGAGACTACTATGTACTTGTATGGGAACAAACTTGAAAACCTCAAGAAAATGGAGGACTTTCTGTCATCACACAACCTACCTAGGGTGAAATAAGAAGAAATTGAGAGCCTAAATAGACCAATAACAGTCAAAGAAATTGACTATGTAATAAGAAAATTACCTACAAAAAAAAGCCCTGGACCAGATGGCTTTCCAGGAGAATTCTACAAGACATTTAAGGAGGAACTGATTACAATCCTACTGACGCTATTTCAGGTGATTGAGAAAGATGGAACCCTCCCCAAATCATTTTATGAAGCTAACATCACATTGATACCCAAGCCAGGTAAAGACCCAACAAAGAAAGAGAACTACAGGCCGATATCTTTGATGAACATAATGCTAAAATTCTCAACAAGATCCTAGCAAACTGGATTCAACAACACATCTCAAAAATCATCCATTATGACCAAGTAGGCTTCATCCCTGGGATGCAGGGATGCTTCAACATTCATAAAACAATAAATGTAATTAAATACATCAACAGATGTCAAAACAAAAACCACATGATTATATCATTAGGTGCAGAAAAAGCTTTTGATAAAATCCAACACCCCTTCTTGATAAAAACCCTCGAATATCTAGGCATACAGAGAACATACCTCAAAGTAGTAAAAGCCATCTATGAGAAACCCACAGCCAGCATACTCCTAAACGGACAAAAATTGGAACCATTTCCCCTGAAAACTGGAACAAGACAAGGATGCCTGCTCTCACCCCTCCTGTTCAATATAGTATTGAAAGTCCTGGCTAGAGCAATCAGAGAAGAGAAGGCAATCAGGGGTATCCAAATAGGAACAGAGGAAGTCAAATTATCTCTCTTTGCAGATGACATGATTGTGTACCTTGAAAACCCAAGAGAACCTCAAAAACCTCCTTACACTGATAAAGGCCTTCGGCAAAGTCTCAGGATATAAAATAAATGTGCAAAAGACAACCACATTTCTTTACACCAATAATAAACAAACAGAAACCCAAATAAGAAGCACAGTTCTATTCACAATACTCACAAAAAAAAAAGAAATACCTTGGCATCTTCCTAACCAGAGACGTGAAATCCTTTACAATGAAAACTACAAAACTCTGCTCAAAGAAATCAAAGATGACACAAACAAGTGGAAAAATATCCCATGCTCATGGATTGAAAAAATCAACATTGTGAAGATGTCCATCTTACCCAAGGCAATCTACAGATTCAATACAAAACCTATCAAATTACCAGCAACATTCTTCTCAGACCTAGAAAAAACAACACAGGAATTCATATGGAAACACAAATGACCAAGAACAGCCAGAACAATCCTCAGCAAAAAAAAACAACAAAGCAGGTGGTATCACATTACCAGACTACAAACTTTACTATAAAGCTACAATCATCAAAACAGCTTAGTATTGATATAGGAACAGGCATATAGATCAATGGAATAGAATTGAGATTCCAGAAGCAAAACCTCAATTTCTCAACCAACTCATCTTCGACAAACCCTCCACCACCTATCACTGGGGAGAGGAGAACCTATTCAGTAAATGGTGCTGGGAAAACTGGCTGATCACATGCAGAAGATTGAAACAGGACCCCTATCTATCCCCATACACAAAAATTAACTCCAAATGGATCAGAGACCTAAATGTAAAACCTCAAACCATAAGAACCTTAGAAAATGAAGGACATACCCTCATGGAAATTGGACCTGGCATCCAATTCCTGAACAAAACTTGAAACCCACAGGCCATAAGGGATACAATAGACAAGTGGGACTTCATTAAACTGACAAGCTTCTGCAAAGCCAAAGAAACCATCAAGAGAGCAGGAAGACAGTCTACAGACTGGGAAAAAGTATTTGCTAACTCCAGGTCTGACAAAGGCTTAACATCT
>JAPVLO010006453.1:0-10091 GCA_027257055.1 Cephalopachus bancanus | reverse complement strand
TGATCAGGGAAGTCTTGTTTGGACACATGGACCCTCTGCTGATACTTGTCTTGGAGGCGGAACCAGACGGAGACTTGGGTCCCCAATAAACTTCCAGTATGACTATGAAGTCTAACTCGGGGCCAAAGTCCCATGAGATCTTCTCCAGGTCATCTCTTGGAGCTACTTCTGACTTATTGGTCACAGAAAACAAGACAGAGTCTCCTTGGATTCCCTTCAGAGTAACATGCATCCTAGAATCCTTCATTCCAGAGTCCTGTGCTCCAGAACTCTGGGTCGCAGTGCTGTATACACCCAGGGAATTTGAAAGAGGAAACGTATGTGTTTTCACATTGAGAACAAATCAGAGTACCACAGAATTTTTTTTAATGAAATACACCCAAAATTCTCCCTTGATTTTAGGAATGAACCTTGTACAACAATCTTGAAGCATTATTGGGATCAAGTCCAGGTTCTAATGACAGATGACCTTAATTGGTTTACTCAACATGCCTAAGCTCCAGTTTCTTTCTCTGCCCCATAATAAGAGCATGAACCACATGCCATCATGGGTCAGAAGCCTGCACCCTGTGCATATACTAAGTGCTCGGAGGTAGGAAGCAGCTGCTAAAGGAGCTCCCAAAGGTGCCTTCCTCCTCCTGCCCATACCCATGTCATCTCCCCTGGAGGGTGTTCTGAACCTATTGACTTGCTTTTAATAAGCAGGATGCAGCAAGTGTTTGGATATCATGAAGGGTGGCAGGTTCTGCATGACTGTAACTTCTGACATGCTTACTCTCTCTCTCTCTGTTTGTCTCTCTTGCCAGCTCTGATGAAGTCAACCACCATGCTATGAGCTGCTCTATGGAGAAGTCTACGCGACAGAGAACCAAGAGCAGCTTTTGGTCAGCACCCTCACTTCAGTTTGTGAGATCCTGAGCCACAGGTAAACCACACATGCATCTTGACCCCAGATAATGTGGGAAAGTGCATGGTGCATGTTAAGGCACTGAGTTCTTGTTTACATGTCTCATAACAATAAACAACTAAGGCAATAATGAAAATTATTTTGTTTTGCCTATGATCTCACCCAGATAGTAGGCACAGCCCAAAAAGGCTGACGCCACAGGGACTGCAGAAAACATATCCTTTCAGCCCTCAGGGTTGCCGTCTAACGGACCCAGAACCTCGGGCCACCTGAAATCCCCAGCAAAGAACTCCACACTTCACCCCAACACCTACATGGCGACCACACTGCACAACCTCCATGTGGAGGCACTTGTCAGCATCTTACAATCCAAAAGGTCTAGTTTCTTCTTCCTTTTTCTAAAGTGTGACCTAATCACACTATATTTTCATAATCGGGAAAGATATGTTGGGAAAAAATTTTGAAGGTCACTTTGAAGGTAGTATTTGTTTGTTGACTTAAGGTGTATCTGCCAATATTTATTCATTTTATTACTATTTTTTCCCTCTTTTAATTTTTATTTTAAAATTGTTGGCTACAATTCAGGTTTAGGTATATAAATGTTTATTGTGCAGATACCCTTGTTGATGAGGTGTGCCCACACTTCCCCAGGCAGATATCGACTACGGCCAACCCCACCTCCCTCCCCTCATCCCCCACAGTTTCCTGCTACTGTCAATTCTTTTCTTACAGTATTACGGTAGTTGTTCAAGATCCAGATCCACTTATGAGTGAGAACATGTGATACTCAACTCTTTGTTTCTGTGAGAGAACACTCAGTATTAGATACTACCTTACTCTAGTCACAAAGGCCATAATCAATAACTCAAACAATAACAGTTGTTGGAGAGGATGTGGCGAAAAGGGAATACTTCTACACTGTTGGTGGGAGTGTAAACTAGCACAGCCTCTGTGGAAATCAGGGTGGCAGTTCCTAGAAGTTCTTAAAATCGACCTTCCATATCCCCCTACTGGGAATATACCTGGAAGAACTCAATATTTGTCTTTAAGGAGGAACAAAACACAAATCTAATCTCCATTTGGACACTCCAGGATACATGTGAGGTTGTAAATATAGTTATAGAAATTCCCCAGTCAGAAAGGCATGAGAAAGAGGTGTGGAAGTAACATTGCATTTAATTTAATTGTACTCCCAGGAGAGATATGTTGAAGTCCTGAGCCTAGCACCTTAGAAGTTAATCTTATTTGGAAATAAAGTCTTTGTAGATATATCAAGTTAAGCAGAGGTCATGAGAATGGGCCCAAATCTAGTATGGCCAATCTCCTTAAGAAAAAGGGACATTTAGACACAAATACTGGCATGCACAGAGAGAAGATAATGAGAAGAGACGCAGAGAGAACACACATGAAGATGCTGCACTGGATTCGTGTAGTTATAAGACAAAGAGCACCACAGCCTTCCAGCAAACACCAGAAGCTAGAAAGGGATAAGGAAGGGTTCCTCTTTTATGGACTGATTATGTATGATCCTCCAAAATGTACATGTTGAAACCATAACAACTAATGTGGCTGTATTTGGAGATGAGGCCTTTGTTCAAGTAATGTTAATGAGACCATTAGTTTGGGTCCCTGATTCAGTAGGATTAGAATCCTTATAACAAGAGACACCAAAGAGTGAGTAAGTGGACAATTTCCATGCACACATGTTGAGGAAAGACCATGTGAGAACATAGAAGACAGCTTTCTGCAAACCAGAAAAAGAGTCCTCTCCTGAAATGTAATTAGCCATAAACTAACATTTGGACTTCTAGTCTCCAGAACTGTGAAAAAGTAACTTTCAGTTGGGATTCAAGATGGTCACCTATGAGCAGCTGACTGGCACTTCTCTCACAGAGCAAACCAAGGAAGAGAGCACTGGCAGGCAGAGATCATCAACGGACAGAGATCCCCAGCAGTTGCAGCAGGTTAGGATGGCCAATGCAGTCCACAGCCTGCAGAGGACCACAGGGACAAGCACAGAGTAGCAAGGAGATAAACCTGGTAGCTGGCTTTGGATCCAGGAAGCCCCATTCTTGCCTGGATCATGTCAGAAACAGAGAGCAGCCTCTGGATGTAGGAAATGGTTAGTGTAGGATATTAGGACACAGTACTTGTAGTGCCATGGACTGGAAAGACCCCCCTCCCCCAGAGACTATGTGGAGCTGGGAACCCATTTAAGCTCTAAAGGCCTGTGGTCAAACCAAACCTGATAACTCAATTCCTGTACACTGGGCTTAGAAGTCAGCTCCCAGACCAGGAAAGAACCCTGGACCAGATGTCTTCACTTGCCTCAAGAGCAGTTTCCACCACTGAGGCAGTTACTGTTTGGGGCAAGCTGCAGTCAGAGATCCTATTGCTGAAAGAACTTTAGAGTTCTAGCAAGGAAAGGAGAGTCAGGAGCAGCCCTATCATCCTGGGAATCCCTCTCTCCTGCATGGTTCCTTCTGGGCAGCGGACTACTCTGCCATTCCTGTAGTACTGCCACAGCAACCAGGAGACCCATCGCTCCTCCTGATCCCCACTGAGTGCTCAAAGCTAGGGAATGAAACACTGAGTAGCCAGGTCTGGCTAGCGGGAAAAACATAGCTTCTGAAAAACTCTTGGAGTTTTGAGACCGGGCAGCCTCTGACAAGTGAAGGGAAGCCGGGGCGATGGAAGGTGCTATCGTTATGGCAGCATCTCTCTCCCTTTGTGAACTCTTTTGTAAAGTAGAAAGTGTTCAGTCATCCCTGTAGCATGACCACGGTGACCAGGGGATCCACTTCCCACTGATGTAGACAACTGTGTCCATGGAGGGGAGCTGGAGAGTGGTCCAGTCTGACCTGACTGGAGTCTTATCTTTAACATTTTTGAAGAAAAACAATTCCAGCTAAGAATTCCCTACCCCACCGAGCTAACCTTCATTAATAAAAACAATTTAAAATCCTCCCAGACATTGAATCCCTAAGAGAATATGCCACCTCCATACCACCCCTTCAGGAGATGCTTAAGGAAGTTACAAGCACAGCAATGAAGGAACAGTTCCACCCATTCCGAAAGCACAGACAAGCATAGCGCTCACCAACCATACAAATCAACCATAAGAACTAAAAAGCAAAGCAGCCTCTTAAAAACAATATGACAGGAATAAAATCCCACATATCAGCAATTAACTTAAACATGAATGGACTTAATGGGCCACTCAAAAGACACAGAGTGGCAAATTAGTTAAAGAAACATGATTCAACCATATGCTACCTTCAGGAAACCCATCTCCCTGCAAACGAAACCCACAGAACCAAGGTAAAGGGATGGAGAAAGATCTCTCAAACAAAAAGAAAACAAAAAAAAAGAGCAGAAGTAGCTATTCTTATATCAGACAAAACAGACTTTAAACAAATAAAAGTTAAAAAGGACACATATAATAATAAAAGTCTCAGTGCACCAGCAAGAAATATCCACCTTGAATATACACACCCAACTTAGGATCACCCAGATTTATAAAACAATTGCTAATAGACAGCCATACCATTATAGTAAGAGGTTTTAATACTCCACCAACAGCAGTAGATATATCATCAAGGCAAAAACTACCAAAAAATCCAGAATCTTTTAATTTTTTTGCTGCAAAAAGCTTTATTTTCATTTGACCCAGGCCTTGAGAGAGGGCTCCAGGGTGGTTAAAAAGTTGCCTAGCAGCTGGAGGGGGAAGCACAAACACTGATATTTTGAGAGGGGCCCCCCAGAGACCTCTGGGTTCCAAATCGTGCCTGAGGGTGAGCCTTTTTAAGAGATACTCACCTAGTCCAGGCTCAGGTCAGCCAGCCTGGGAAGGTTGGTAAGGTGGTCGCCCATTTTCTTGATGAGTTTCACTTCCTCATCTAGGAAGTGGTTCTCCAGGAAGTCACAGACATGGGAGTCGGTGTGGACAGATGCCAGGACATGGAAGTCCAAAAGGGTTTGGCTCAAGTTCTTTTTCAAGGCCATGGCAGTTTCCATGGTGTCCAGGGTTTTGTCCCACTCATATTGAGAGGACTTCTGGATATCTCAGAAGAGGGACCAGCCATCACACTCGTTTTGAATCTTCAAGAGACCCTTGGTGCCCTCGCGCCTTTCCTCCACCAATTGACAGGAAAAGTGGCCCTCGTCTTAGTGAGCCACATCGTTGTGGTTGAAATAGAAACCCAGGCCCTGCTCAGTGGCTCAGCCTGTAATCCCAGCAATCTGGCATACCAAGGTGAGTAGATTGCCTGAACCCACGGGTTCAAGACTAGACCAGGTAACTTGGCGAGATCTTGTCTCTACAATAAATAAAAAAATTTGCCTGGCATGGTAGAACGTGCCTGTAGTCCCAGCTATTTGGAAGGCTGAGATGGAAGGATCCCTGGAGCTGAGCCGGTTGATGCTGGAGTGGCCATGGGCGTGCCACTGCACTTCTGCCTGGGTGACAGAGTGAGATTCCAACTCCAAAAAAATAAATAAATAAATAAAAAGAAAAGACATAGAAGCCCAGAGAGAGGTAGGTGCAGGAGGCCCACAGATACAAATTGACCATGTGGTTGTCGGCTGCCTCCATCTCGGTGGAATTATTCTGGCAAACCTGGGAGCTCGTGGTTGGTCAGTAAGAAGGAGCTAACCGCAAAAATGGTGTTTGCTGGTCCCAGAAATAGGTGATGGCTGAGAGGCGGTCTCGGTGGTTGCAAGTGGAAAGGAGATTGATTGGTAGTGGGAGGCTGGAAGAGAAGGAGACCCTTGGCTTGTTCCGTCCAAACAATGTTGAAGCAAGAGATAAATCTGTGGGACCCCCGAAAGTACTGCCAAAATCCAAACCTTAACATTCAAACAACTGGACTTCATAGACATCTACAGAGTGTGTCACCCAACAACCATAGAATATACATTCTTCTTATTAGTACATGGAATACACTACAAAATAGACCACAATCTTGGGCCTAAATCAGGTGTGAGCAAATTTCTTTTTTAAAAAAAATTTTTAAGATGTGGACCAACTGTGATGCCCACTGAACCTGGACTGGATAAAAAAATGTGGTACACATACATGATGGAATATTATGCAGTCATAAAGAAGACCAAAATAATAGACTTCTCAGCAACTTGGATGGATTTAGAGTCTACAATACTCCGTGATTAATCACAAAAGCAAAGAACTGAGTACAATGTGCTCTCACTCATAAGCAGACCCTGAATGTTTACCATAATACAAAAAGGAAGGGATTGGCAATAGCCTGAAACTGCCATGGGAGAGGTGGGGCACATAACATTAATAAGGGTACCTGATCTCAAACCAGGCAAACATCAGTAGGGGTATTCAATCTCAAACCAGGCAAAGTGGGGACCAAAGGGAAGTCCAAACTTTACGTGTACAACGGATACTTGTATGCCTGATTCTGAATTGTGCCCCACATCTTTAAAATTAAAAAAAAATATGCGGGTACAATTCAGAGTTAGGTACATATGTGATCATCATTCAGGTAAAGTTTGGGCCTCTCTTTGGTGCTGTCTTTGCCCGGTTTGAGATCAGATGCCCTTATTGAAGCTAGATGCCATCCCCCCACCCTGCCACAGTGTCCCATTACTTCAAATCTCTTTTTTATAGTATTATGATAAATGTTCAGGGTCCTCTTGTAAGAGAGTACAAGTGGTACTCAGATCTTTGTTTCTGCAATAGATCACTGAGTATTATAGACTCTAAATTCATCCAAGTTGCTGTGAAGTCCATAATTTTGTTTTTCTTTATAGCTGCATAATATTCTATTGTCTACATGTGCCACATTTTCTGTATTCAGTCCACTTTGGTGAACAGCATGGTGAGTTCCATGTTTTTTGCTATTGTGAATAATGCTGTGATAAACATGCATGTGCAGGTATCTTTTTCATAGAGTGATTTGAGTTCCTCTGGGTATATTCCAGTAAGGGGATTGCTGGGTCATATGGAAAGTCAATTTTTAGATATGTTAGGGATCACTACACTGCTTTCCACAGAGGTAGTGCAAACTTACTCTCTCACCTACAAAGCAGATGTGTTCCTTTTTCTTCACATCCTTGCCAGCATCTGCTGTTTTTGGAGTTACTAATGATTTTCATCCTGACAAGGTGATATCTCAGTGTGGTTTTAATTTGCTTTCTTTGATAATAAGTGAGGCTGAGCATTTTTGCATGTATCTGTTGGTTGCTCATATGTCTTTTTCTGATAAGTGTCTATTCATATCTTTTGTCCACTTTTTTTTCTTTTTGGGTTGGAGTCTCAATGTGTCACACAGGGTGGAATGCAGTGACTGGCTCACAGCCACCACAGAGTCAACCGTTGGGCTCAGGTGATCCATCTGCTTCAGCTTTCCAAGTAACTGTAACTACAGGCATGAGCTACCACATCCAGGTAATTTTTTGATTTATTGTAGAGACGAGGTCTCGCCAAGCTACCCAGGCTGGTCTCAAACCCCTGGACTCAGGCAATCTTCTCACCTTGGCATCCCAAAGTGTTGAGATTACAGGCTTGCACCATTGCACCTGACCTTTTTGCCCACTTTTTTAATAAGGCTCTTTTTCTTTCCTTTTCGGCACATTTGAGTTCCTTGTAAATTCTAGGTGCTAGGCCTTTGTCAGATATACAGTTAGCTAACATTTTTTTCCCATTTGGTGGTTCTCTTGATGGTTTCTTTTGTTTTGCATCAGTTTTTCAGTTTGATGAGGTCCCACTTGTCTATCTTATCTTTTATGGCATTAGCTTTTGGAGAACTGATCAAGAATTGGTTGCTACACCAATGTGCCTAAGAGTGTTTTCTACATTTTCTGCTAGGACTCTTATAGTTTGAGTTTTTAAGTTTAGGTCTTTAATTCATCTAGAGTTAATTTTTGTGTATGGTGATAGGTAGGGATCCTGTTTCAATCTTCTGCATGTGGTCAGCCAGTTTTCCCAGCACCGTTTACTGAGGTGGCTCTCCTCTCCCCAATGGTTGTTGGTGGAGGCTTTATCAAAGATGAGTTGATTGAGAAATTGAGGTTTCGGTTCTGAAATTTCTACTCTGTTCCATTGGTCTCTATGCCTCTTCTTGTCCCAAATCCAAGCTGTTTTGATTATTGTAACCTTATAGTAGAGTTTCTAGTCTGGAAGTGAATTACCTTCTGCTTTGTTTCATTTGCTAAGGATTGTTTTGCCTATTTATGGTCTTTTATAGTTCCATATGAATTTCTGTATTGTCAGAAATTTGTTCTGTGAATAATTTTCAAAAGGTCAAGAATGAAACAAGACCCTTACCTATCATCATGTGCAAAAATTAACTCTAAATAAATCAAAGACCTAAATGTAAAACCTAAAATATAAGAATCTTTGTATATGCAGGAGACACCTTTAAGAATAAGTGAGAACGAATGAGTCTGAAGCACTGGGATTCATTTTTTTATGCACATCTGAGACGAAGAGCAGCTCCAGCAAAGGCCATCTCTCAGAATGAAGGAAGGGCAGGATTTCCTGAAGGAAGCCCTCATGTTTCAGGAGGAAAAGTGATTGCTCAGTTTAGTAAAACCCTGGATTGTCAGAAGAGCATTGGCTGTGGTCTGATGCTCAGTTTTGGGCACTTCTGAGTCCCATGTGCAT
This sequence comes from Cephalopachus bancanus, assembly GCA_027257055.1. Classification (NCBI taxonomy): domain Eukaryota; kingdom Metazoa; phylum Chordata; class Mammalia; order Primates; family Tarsiidae; genus Cephalopachus; species Cephalopachus bancanus. Next base: position 1,551 of record JAPVLO010006453.1, on the reverse strand, counting down.
TCATGATGTTTTGACACTCGCGTTCCCATTCTCCACAGGCTGCTGTTGTTTTTGATATCCACCTATGTCCAGGCAGCAGGTGACTTGGTTTCTTCCTGGGGCCCTGATGCTGCATCTTCACCTTCCATACTCAGTCTTCAGATGCAGGCAAACCCACAAGCAGCAGCTCGGGGCTTAGAGAAATTTCCTTCCTTACCCACACCCACCCTGCACCTTCCCCGTGATGCCCATTCTGGAACCCTGTCCCTTTCCCTCCACTTTGTAATTAGGGCACAGTGAGATTATACAATTGCCACCTGGGGGGAGTCATTAGTTCAATTGTGCATCTGAAACAGTTTTTCTTTTCTCTTTTTTTCTTATAGTGTAAGAAGTGCACGTTTTTAAAGTAAAATGGTGCAAAACATCAACGCCTATCTACCTCCTCCACACCACGAACTGGCCCTCCAACCGCAATCACTTTCAACTCTTAACTGTCTCTTCTGCCATTTCCCTCTGCAGGGAAATGGTTTTCCTGAAGGCAGCACAATGTTGAATCATGTTTCTTTAACTAATTTGCCACTCCGTTTCTTTTGAGCGGCACATTAAATCCATTCATGTTCAAGTTCATTGCTGATATGTGGGATTTTATTCCTGTCATATTGTTCTTAAGAGGCTGCTCTGCTTTTTAGTTTTTATGGTTGATTTGTTTATTTGGTGAATGCTATGCTTGTCTGTACTTTTGGAATGGATAGAATTGTTCCTTCATTTCTGTGCTTATAACTTTCTTAAACATCTCCTGAAGGGCTGGTCTGGAGGTGGCATATTGTTTTAGGGATTCAATGTCTGGGAAGGATTTTAAATTGTTTTTATTAATGAAGCTTAGCTTGGTAGGTTAGGGAATTCTTAGCTGGAATTGTTTTTCTCCAAAAATGTTAAAGATAAGACTCCAGTCAGGTCAGACTGGACCACTCTCCAGCTCCCCTCCATGGACACAGTTGTCTACATCAGTGGGAAGTGGATCCCCTGGTCACCGTGGTCATGCTGCAGGGATGGCTGAACCCCTTCTGTTGCACAAAGGAGTTCACAAAGGGAGAGAGATGCTGCCATAATGATAGCACACTCCATCGCCCCTGTTTTCCCTTCCCTTGTCACAGGTTGTCGCCCTCAAAACTCCATGTTTCTTTCAGGAGCTATGTTTTTCCCACTAGCCAGAACTGGCTGCTCGGTATTTCAGTCCACAGCTTTGAGTACTCACTGGGGATCAGGAGGAGCAATGGTCTCCCTGTCTGCTGTGGCAGCACTACAGGAATGGCAGAGCTGTCTGTTGCCCAAAAGCGTTCAGGCAGGAGAGAGGGGTTCCCAGGATGATAGGGCTGCTCCTGACATCCCTTCCTTTGCTAGAGACTGACTGTGTTCAGAGCTCAAAAGTTCTTTCAGCAACAGGATCTCACACTGCAACTTGCCCCAAACAGTAGCTGCCTCAGTGATGGAAGCTGCCCTTGGGGCAAGTGAAGACATCTGGGCCAGGGTTCTTTCCTGGAATGGGCGCTGACTTCTAAGCCTGGCATACAG
>JAPVLO010006442.1:0-11031 GCA_027257055.1 Cephalopachus bancanus | reverse complement strand
GTCCTTAGGGTCTTCCTCTGTCATCTCAGAAGCACCCCTGCCAGGCCTGAGGTCAAACCCTTTGTTGATATTGGAGGTCATGGCGGGTAAAGTTACCAACATAGCCCAAAGAGTGCCACCTCACTTCTGGGGATCGCGCAGAGATGCCGAATACATTTCTGGGGTCCACTGTCCTACAGAAAAGTGGTCAGAAGCTGGTCACCTGCCATCCCAGCTTGGTCTGTGGGCAGTTGGTGGGTGGCCAACATCTCAGGCTCTTGAGACCTGCTTCCAGCCCTGCTGACATAGCTCCTCAAACATCACCCCAAGTAGAGCAGATGGACAACAGACCTCAGAGGAACTGAGATCCCTCCACTAGTCTATGTGTCCCTGTCTTCATGTGTGTCCTGGACCACTTCTTTCCCACGTTATCCTCAAGCTCTCAAGTCCTGGCCTTGGGTCTCCTGCTCAGGACAACCTCCCTCATGTTTTTTTCTTGAGTGGTAGCCCTGATCCGGCTGCATCTTCAGGAGGGATTGTTGGGAGCCAGCCTTGGAGGTCCACTGGATTGACAGGGTCCGGGTGGGCTGAAGACCCCGGGCCGCAGGGCGAGCCCAGGAAGCTGAGGCCCTTCTGTCCTTCACCTTTGCTGTTTGATACCATCGAAGAATTCTGTGCAGTCATGGAGAAGAAAATGGCATGTTTATGTGAAGTACTCACAGCTAACCTGGAAACATCATGGTTTATTTTTCCATGACTGCACAGAATTCTTCGGTGGTATCAAACAGTCGGTAGAGCATGGGACTCTTAATCCCAGGGTCGTGGGTTCGTGCCCCACGTTGGGCGCCACTTGCGGGGTCCCGCCCCACAAGGATCGTGAGATATGTTGAAGGAGAGACAGATAGGCGACGACGACGATCATATACCGGACACCTGCTTCTTGAACAGATGACAATTTAATGCTAATTAATACAGAGCTTTTATACCATTTGTGAAGGGGCAAAAGAAAGAAAATTCTTTCATATACATATCTTTTAAAAGTTACCAGCTAGTGGTCTTAGTAGCAAACAAACCAAGATTCCCAGTGGCTTTAGTAGCAAATAAGCCAGGAATCTCATAGGCATTAGACAAGTCCTATTCATAAAGCCAACAATGACACTCTCAGTCCAATGTCCCAAATTACAAATGTTTCAAGAAAGTTTCTTTAAGTGTATATTTCTTTATGTGTCAGGAATATTCTCATCTTAGGCTCTTGTGTTCTTCAGAGTCCTGTGATCGCCTCCCTTGTCCAGATGTCCTCGTTACTTTTCTCTTATCTTGCAGTGCTTGTTTCTAAAGAGAACTCAAAAGAAGCTTTTAGTAATGTTTCCCAGGCCCCTCAAGGTTACTTTCTGTTTTAGCTGATCTATCATAAAAAGTGTCTGATTATTATATTATAAGTTTAGTGAAAATCTACTCTATAAATGTTAACTTAGAGTATTAAGTTTATAGTTTTAACTATAGAATTAAGTAAAAACCTTAACATTAATCTTATCCTAAGTTAGTGAAAACAGTGTTAAGTCACCTACATAACTCCTAGATAAGTGTTAGAACTTATAATGAATTCATAATGAACCTATTATAAATTTGTGTTTCTAAAAAATCCTTATGTCTAAACACTAAACTGCATAGTCCTAAATCAAATGAGTGGATATACTCATATCATTTATTACTTAAGCAATGTCTAATAACTTATAACCAAGTGAAATAAAGCATTCTTGATGTGCTTCAGAGTTTAACCCTTGCATATGTTAGAAAAGGCCAAGTGGCATAGTGGGAAAAATGGAAAAATAAACCATGATGTTTCCAGGTTAGCTGTGAGTACTTCACATAAACATGCCATTTTCTTCTTCTATGACTGCACAGAATTCTTCAGCGGTATCAAACAGCAAAGGTGAAGGACAGAAGGGCCTCAGCTTCCTGGGCTCACCCTGCACCCGGGGTCTTCGGCCCACCCGGACCCTGTCAATCAGGTGGACCTCCAAGGCTGGCTCCCAACAAGGGATCATCTGCTGCTTGAGCAGTCCCTAAACTGTGTTGTTTGAGTAGTCTCCAAACTGTGGCCTTGCCTGTGGGAGTGTCCCACTCCTGGGACTGTACCCAGGCAAGACTTGAGTTGGACACCCAAGAGACTCTGTCCAATCCCTGTTTTTGAAGGTTACCAGAGGTTGGGGGCTGGCCTGGACCTTTTCTTAATGTTGTTGTGCCTCCCTCATCCCCAGGTTCATGGAATTCAAGTCTGAGGACATGCAGATCAGGAATTGCAGCCAATGACAGTGCCCCTGGGCCTGCCTCCTCCAGCCCCACTGAGGCCTGACCCTCCAAGGCCTCCAGACCCTGAGGGTGCCCAACCAGGTACAGTTTCCACTTCCATACAGGAGCCTTTGGCAACAGCCAAGGCGCACAGGGAGGTCTCTGTCCATACTTTCCAAACTTTCCTGGCCTTCCCAGAGCCTGGGAACTCACCTGTTCATGGCCGTGGCCTGAGAGTCACCTGCTCAAGTTCCAAAGCTTTATTGTTTTTCCCACCCAAAACCCACCATTCAGTCTGCTTAGCCATGGGCTTTCGGGTGTGAGAACTGGGATCTCATTGGCTCCTAGCGACTCCCACATGATGCTGTCATGTCTATTCCACCTCCTGCAGTGTCAGCCCTCATGGTCCTAATCAGGTTGGACCCATTTCATGTCCCCGAACAGCCTCCTCCCCAGAGTAATGGAGGTGGAAGCTGAAGGCCCTGTCACACCTGTTCTTGTTCATCTTGCCTCAGTTGTCCTTCTCAGCAAAGCCGGCCCCAAAGCCCTGCCTGCTCACCTCGTACCAGCCAGACCGCAGGGGCCACCAAAGACCCAGGTCCCCAAGGAGATTCCGCCTGAAGCCATGAGGGAGAACTTTAATATCATGGAGGGATTGCCAGGGCCTTGCCTCCAGGGACAACAGCAAAAGGACATGATTCTACAACCTCAAGAGCAGGACGAGACATTCCCAGACCAGGGTCTACTGAGCTACCTTGAGAAGTTGTGCTCCCAGGAAGAGTTTATTACCAATGTGAGTTGTCCTGGAGTGCCAGGGTCTGTGGCTTTCCAGTGACTCAAGCTTTTGGAATTCAGCTCTGTTCTTTAGCTCCTAAGCAGTGTGTGTGTGTGTGTGTGTGTGTGTGTGTGTGTGTGTGTGTCTTGACGTGACTGTGTGAGTGTATGTAAGTGGATGTGTCTGTGTGTCAGTGTTTGTTTTTTTTCAGTGTGTGTCTCTTTGGTTGTAAGTTTGTATGCTCTGTGTGTCTCTGCATTTTTCTGTGTGTGCGTGCAATTCTGTTCATCCTACACAGTGAAGTATGTCTGTCTATAACTGGTTATGTGTTTTTGCAACTACCTGTGATGTGTGTGTGTGTGTGTGTGTGTGTGTGTGTGTGTGTGTGTGTGTTTTGTGCAACTAAGGGTGGCCAGGATATAAAACACCATGCATGGGGTGTGGACCAGGAAGGGTGGTCGGTTCTTTCTGCCTCTCCTGGGATCCCTTTGGTTTTAGGGTTCTCCATGCTCAAGATGCTCTCATCCTGTCCCTGTAATCACAGGTGGAGGCTGTCATTCATCCACAATTCCTAGAAGACCTGCTCTCCCCAGAACTGCAGAGCGATGCTCTGGCCCTTACCGAGGAGCTTGAGCAGGAAGAAGGAATGAGCCTCACACAGGTACCCCAGAAGGGGGAGAGACACCATGTACATTCGGAAGCTAGGGACATCAGGAACACCAGAGGAGGGAAGGACACTGGGAAATCCATGGGAGGGAGAGACTCCAGGAACACAATCAGAGGGAAGGAGAACAGGAACACCAGGGTAGGGAGGGACACGGGGAACACCAGGACAGGGAGGGACACTGGAAAATAAGGGCAGGAATGGACACTGGGAACACCAGGGGTGAGTAGAACACTAGAATTCTAGGGAGGGAAGGCCACCAGGAACTTGAGGGCAGGGTGGGACACAGGGAGCACAGGTCAGGAGGGATGCTGGAAAAACCAGGGTAGGAGGCAAAACAGGAACATCAGGGAAGAGAGGAACACCTGGACTGCCAAGGTAAACAGTGACTCCAGGAAGACCAGGACAGGGAGGAACACCAGAAATGCCAGGCCAGGGAGAAATACCGGCATCACCAGTAGGGAGAGAGACACTAGGAACATCTGGGCAGGAATGGACACCCGGGACCATCAGGGGAGGGAGGGACTCCAGGAAGACCAGGGATAGGGAAGGACAGGGGAGCATTGTGGCAGGGAGGGACACGGGGAACTCCTGGGGAGTGAAGGACACTGGCAACATCAGGGGAGGGAAAGACACCATGAACACCACGGTAGGTATAGACACCGAGAACTGCAGGGAAGGGAAGGTGACCAGGAATCTAAGGGAGGTAGGGATGCCAGGAACGCCTGGGGAGAAAGGAACACCGGGAACACCAGTGCAGTGAGGGACACTGGGAACTTCAGGGCCACGAGGCACACTGGGATCTTCAGGAGAGGGAGGGACAATGGGGACATCAGGGCTGGAAGGGACACCAGGACAGCAAGGCAGGTGGGCGTCCGGCAACAACAGTGTACAGAGAGACACCAGGAATCCAGGGCAAGGAGGGAAACGCAGAGGTGGAAGAGCACCAGGAACTTTAGGCCCAAGAGGGACACCAGGGACTTCACGGGAGGGACAGACAGCAGAAAAGCCATCAGGGTAGGAGATATCAGGAGCACCAGGGCAGGGAAGTATGCCAGAAACATCAGGGCCGGAGGGACACCAGGAACTTCACATCAGGGAGAGATGTGAGGAACTTCAGAGAGGAAGGGACACTGGCAATTCCAGCACAGGGAGGGACACCTGGAATGTCAGGGTAGGAAGAGACACCAGGAACACCAGGAAAGAGGGAGACAGCAGGAACACTCGGGCAGGGATTGACACCAGGATTTTAGAGCAGAGAATGACGCCAGAAAATTCGCTGGAAGGAGGAACACCAGGAACACCAGGGCAGGGAGGAACACGAGGACACCAGGGCAGGGAGGGACCCCAGGGGAAGAAAGACACCAGAAAGACAAGGGCAGGGAGGGACAGCAGGAATACCAGGAAAGGAAGGTCATTGGGAACACCAGGGAGGGACCCACACCAGGAACACCAGCGAGGAGGATCACTGGGAACAACTTGCAGGAGGTTATCCAGGAGTTTCAGGGAAGGGAGGAACACCAGGAACATCAGGGGAGTGAGGGACACTGGGAACACCAGTGATGGGAGGGTACCCAGTACGTCAGGGGAAGGAGAGACACCAGAGACACCAGAGCAGGGAGATACACAAGGCACACCAGAGCAGGTAGGGCCACTAGGAACTTCAGGACAAGGAGAGATATCAGGAGAACCAGGGCAGGAGGAACACCGGGAACACCAGAGCAGGAAACATGTGGAAGTCCAGGGGAGGAAGAGACACAGGGAACACCAGGAGAGCAAGGGATACTGGGAACAACAGGACGGGGAGGGACTCCAGGAATTTCAGTGTGGGGAGAGACACCAGGAATTTCAGAGAGTGAGGGACACTAGGAACACCAATGGAAGGAGGGAAACCAGGAACTTCACGGGAAGGATAGACACCAGGAACACCAGCGCAGGGAGGGACACCAGAAAATCCAGGGGAAGGAAGACACCCAGAACTCCAAAGGAGGGAGAGACACCAGGAACACTGGGTAGGGTGAGCATCAGAGACTTTGGGCAAGGAGTGACACCAGGAACATCAGGGCAGGGAAGGACACCAGAAAACCCTGGGCAGGGATGCATACACGGCCCCAAGGGTGGGAGGGACAAGGGGAACTTCAGGGCTGGGAGAGGTTGGGGAACTTCAGCAGAGGAAGGGATACCGGGAAAAAAAGGGCAGGCGGGACACCAAGAACACCAGGGCAAAAGAGACACCAGGAATTTCAGGGCAGGGAGGGATGCAGGCAACTTCACCTAGGAAGGAAAACCCGCAAACTAACACTAGGGCAGGACGGTACACCAGCCACACAGGGGAATGAGGCACACCGGGGATGCCTGTGAAGGAGGACACCAACACTAGGGGGGATGAACACTACCAAATCCAGGGGACGGAGGGATAGCAGCATAAACGACCCACCTGATTTTCTTCTCTACCCTGGCCGTATTCTGGGTTCTGAGGGGAGTCTCCCCAGGGAGAAAATGCAGGAATTTATAATTGAGAAGTGGGAGTGGAGCCAAGGGGTGGTCAGGACACACCTGCAGCCAAGCTCTGCAAGGCCAGCAGCGCTGCAGACTGTCTTGTCATCAAGCCCCTTTCGCAATCCTCCCCCAGTCCCTGCCAAGTCCTTGTGTCCCCACCCCCTTGGAGTCCGCTCACCTGGGCAGCCCACTGAATGCCTGATTCCTCTCCAGCTGCTGGAGAAGTGCCTCCTGGCCCTGAAGGAAGAAGAGGGTCCCGGGACCACCCTGAGTCATGGCGTCTCTGGGTTGCGATCACTTTCCCTCAAGTCTGCAGCTTGTCATGGAACAGAGACATATGACTGTGGCCTCCAACTAAGAGTCAGCACAGACACCTGCATACACCCGATGGCCCTACAAAGCCCTTCTGGGCATGGCCAAGTGCCCATCACCCTGTCCTGGCCTGAGGACTGTACTCTACTCCCAAGGTGCCCAAAGACTTCCATACCAAGGGCTGCTCAGTCACCCTCTTCTGCCCAGGACCACCGTCCAGTCTCTCCTGGTCTCTTAGAAGAAGACCCTCCTGTCCGTGTGACAACTGGGCAAGTGGATATGTTTAGTGAGGATGAGGATGAGCCCCCAGCCTGGCCTCCCTCTTGGGCTCTTGGGACCACCTGCTGCCCTGGGAGCCTTCCTTGAGTCCGGGACCTTCCTCCGGACTTCAATGCCATGGAGATCTGGGTCCTCAGGGAGTGCTCCATCCCCCACCTACTCATCAAAGGGGCCACAGCTCTGCATCACTTCCTGATGGCAAGTCCAGAGAGCCAGCTCTCTTTGGAGGACCGTCCCCTGGTGGGCAGGTGTTCCTTCAGAAGCCTGGGTCAGAGTTTCTGGGGGACAAGTAATAGGCTCGGGATTGGGTCGACTTTCACATCCCCCAAAAAGAAGGTGTGACTCATCTGTCACTGAGAGGGGGAGGAAACGACACTGCAGCGTGAGGCATTTGAAGACAAGCTCCTAGGTGCCAGCTCTTATTTGGGGACTTGGGCTATGGAATCCACAGGGCATCTACTGCCCCAAAGAAGCCAGGGATGCCCCTCAGAGAATGCTACCACTATTGGGCCTCAGTGGGTTGGAGGTGGGCAGCTTCTGGGGGAGGGGGAGTGCAGCTCCTGGGGGTGGTGCAGTACCTGGGGGAGGGAATGGGTATCCCATCGTTGGGCATAGTGCATAGATGTGAATAAAGTTACTTTTGTTGGCAAACGTTTGCAGGCTGCCACTGTACTTGGTTCGTTTTGCTCAGTGGAGTGGGCTCTTCAGGACGGAAGGATAGGGGAGGAGCACAGGCCTGAGATCCACAGTGACTGTGACCTTCCTCAAGGTTAGGGTTAGGGCTTGAGTAAAGTTAGGGGAGGTGTAAGTTGGCTACCTAGGACTGACAGACTCTGCCGTGTTCCTGGGACACACTTACACCAACTCTCCTGGCCTTGCCTATGACAGAAGAATCACTGGATTGTCCCGTCAGTATTTGTAGGTCTTCACAGTCTTGAGGGAAAGTTGCTGTGAGCCTTGAACCTGTGTCACGTACCTATTTTCTGCTTGGGGCCTGGAGCATTTGTTTTCTGAGCAGCTTCTTTCTGCTTCCCTGGAGGCTGATGTTAGGGATGAACTTACCCAAAGCCCAGCCAAGGCTTTTCCCAAGTGTGTGGTTTCACCAAGAGAACAGCCTTGGCTTGTGAGGACAACGTTCTCCATTTGGATACAGAAGCTGGTGGCTTGCAGTCTAGGCGGGTGTGAAAATGAGGGAATGTTAGTTCCTCCATTACTCTCAGCAAGACAGCACCAAGAACATTGGGTTGAGGGGATAAGCAGGCGTCTGTCCACCTGAACATATTGGGATATAATCTAGGCAGGAGCATGTGAAGTCCCTCTGGGGATTTCTGGGCAAGCAGGTTGCTAGAGTGAGGAGCACCTATCTTACTGTGGCTGTGAGGACTGGCCTCATGGGCCCTGAGGATCTTGCCAGGAGTCCCCACAATTCCAATTCCCTCCCCATGGATGATTCACTCTTCTGTAGAGTTTGATGTCATTTAATTAATATCGGCATCTAAAACAGCTCCTTCCATCACACTACTACCAAGAGCCATAGGCATAGCTCTCTGACCAGGAGCTGGCAGGTCTCGGCATAAGGTGGCCCCGGGGTGAGGGATTGGACCTCGTGGAGTGTGGGAGTTCAGAGTCTTCCTGCCTGGCATGGGCATAGACCCCATGGGTCATGCAGAGGCTGCCTGGAAGGTGACAATGTTGTTGGAAGCTTCCTGGGGGGAGAACTGGGTGTTGGCCCTATGGACACATATGTTCCTGCAGGAGCAAGTGCGATTAAAGGAGGAGAAATCAGGGAGAGGTTGAGCCTGGGATCACACCAACTCTTTCCTGACATTCCTGCCCATCTCTGGGCAACTCCCTTAACTATTGTGTGGCCGACCTCTATACACTTTTCCAGCCCCTTCTCAGAATCTCCCATCCTGGCACGACATGACCCAATACCTGTCCTCATTCCCTCCTGGCCCATGCCTTCCTCTTCATTCTAAGTTCTAATTCCTCCTCCAGGGTTCGTGTCCAGTCAGGATTTCGGTGACCCCTAGAGTGTCTGCCCAGCATTTAGTTGTGTGGTCTTGGTGGTGGAAGACTGAGCAGCAGGTGGGCCAAACGGTTCAGGAACACAGTGGCCTGGTCCTCTGTTGGGTGACAGAGGGCAGCACGTCAGGGCCCTCTGCTTTCCTTTACTCCCTGGACCTTACCACTTGCCCCCAGAGATGTTCCTCTGCCTTTGCTTTCTCCTGTCTGTATGAAGAGACCAAGTCCTGCCTCCCTTCTTGGCACCTGTGAAGGAACATTTACACTGGGGTGCATTTCCTGGCTGCCACACTCTCTGCTCCCATGTTAGTCTCCACATGGAGAAGGCCTCCAAGCAGGTGCTCCACTGTGCCAGCATGCTGTGGGACTGCACACCCTGCTCTTGAGTTTAGTTAGCCTCTGGAAAACCACACCATGCAGGTCCTCATGGATGGTGGGTCAAAGCCTTCCCCTGCCCCACCCACTGTGTCCCTGGATACTAAACAGCATGATGCAGAACAGTTACGAGGTCAACAATGAAAACAAAGCAGAAATTAAAAGATTCCGGGAAACAAATGAAAATGAATAAACATCTTGTTGAAACTTCCAGGATGCCATGAAATCAGTCCTGAGAGGGGAATTTATATCACTACAAGCACACAACAAGAAAACAAACAAATCACAAGTTGAGAGCCTAACAAATCACCTAAGGGAGCTGGAAAGAAAAGACCACAAAAACCCCAATTTTAGCAGAAGAATCCAAATCACCAAAATAAAAGCCCAAATATGGGACAGAGGAGACAAATTATCAGAGAAAGCATCAACAAAACAATAAGCTGGTTCTTTGAAAGAAATAACAAAATTTATGGATTGTCAGAATGACCAAGAAAAAGACAGACAATTCCAAATAAACACAATCAGAAATACAAAAGATCAAATCACAACTGACCCCAAAGAAATACAAAAGATTATCAGAGATTACTATGTACACCTATATGGAAACAAATTTGATAACCTAAATGAAATGGAGGAATTTCTGACATCACACAACCTACTGAGGTTGAAAAAAGAAGACATTGAGACACTAAATATACCAATAACAACCCAGGAACTTGATTCTGTCGTAGAAAACTACCTGCCTACCAAAAAAAAAAAAAACACAAAAACAACAACAACAACAATAAAAAACCTGGACCAGATGGCTTTCCAGCAGAATTCTACAAAATATACAAGGAGGAGCTGATAGCAATCTTATTGAAAGTATTCCAAATCATTGTACAAAGCTAACAATGAAACTGATACCCAATTCGGGTAAAGATCCAACAAAAAAAGAGAACTGCAGGGTAATATCCTATGAACATTGATGTAAAAATCCTCAACAAGATTCTTGCAAATCATATCCAAAAGCACATCTCAAAAATCATCCACCATGACCAAGTAGACTTCATCTCCAGGAAGCACGGCTGGTTCAACATTTGCAAGACCATAAATGGAATTAAATACATCAACCGAAGTAAAAAGAAGAACCACACGATAATCTCATTAGATGCAACAAAAGCTTTTGATAAAATCCAGCATCCCTTCTTGATAAAACCTTCAATCACCTAAGTATAGAAGGAACATACTTCAAAATAGTAAGTTCCATTTATGATAAACCCACAGCTAACATATTGCCAAATGGAAACATTTCCCCTGAAAACTGGAACAAGACAAGGCTGCCCACTCTCATGCCTCTTGTGCAAAATTGTGTTAGAAGCCCTAGCTAGGAAAAGTCAACAAAAGAAGGAAATCAGGCCATGCTCAGTGGTTCAGCCTATAATCCCAGCACTTTGGGAGGCCAAGGCAAGTAAATTGCCTGAGCCCGCGGGTTCGAGACCCACCCAGGCAACTTGGTGAGACCTCGTCTCTACAGTAAATAAATAATTAACCGGGCGTGGTAGCATGCACCAGTAGTTCTGGCTACTTGGAAGACTGAGGCAGAAGGATCGCCAGAGCCCAACAGGGCAAGGCTGCGGAGGCTGGAGTGTGCCTCTGCACTCCAGACTGGGCGCTAGAATGAGACTACAACTCAAAAAAAAGGAAGGAAATCAGAGGTATCCAAACAGGAAAAGAGGAAGTCATCTTATCCCTCTTTGCTGATGATTTGATCCTGCACCTTGAAAATCCAAGATAATCTGTCAAAAACCTGCTTGCGCTGATATAGAACTTTGGCAAAGCCTCGGTGTTT
>JAPVLO010006410.1:0-37787 GCA_027257055.1 Cephalopachus bancanus | reverse complement strand
ATTTGATACAACCCAGCATCCCTCCATTATAAAAATTCTCAGCAAAATAGGCATAGATAGAATTTTCCCCAAAAAAATAATAACCATAACACAACCTCACAGACAAGCCAAACAAAGAAAAGTTAAATGCACTCCCTCCTGGGAACTGGAAGGAGGCGAAATCCACTTTCACCACTACCATTCAACTTTGGGGGAATCCTATCCAGAGCAATAAAGGGCATCATATTGGAAAAAAAAATCAGACAATCTCTCTATGCTGATGATATGGTCTTACACCTAGAGAATCCTAAAGACTTAAAAGACTCCTGGATTTGATATGCATTTTGAAAGTTTCGGGATACAAACTTTAAACACACAAAAAAGTGGCATACTATACCAATAGCAACCAAGCTGAGAAATAAAACTAAATTTCCCAATTACAGTAAAAAAAAAGTAAAATTTGGGGATTTTTTTTAAAAAGGATTAAAATCTCTACAAAAAACTGACCAAACACTTAAAAAATTTTGGGGGGGCAAAATAAATGGAGAAAAATTCCATCCTCATGAATTGGAAAAATCAACGTTTTAAAATAATATTATAAATAATCTACAGATTCAATTAATCCCTATCCAAACAGTCTTCGGGTTAAAAAATTAAAATTCATTGGAATAAAAAGACCAAATAGTCAAAAAATTTAAAGCAAAAAAACAGCGGGAGGTCAATTACCTGGTTCAAATTATTTACGCAGGATGGTACAAGAGCAGACATGAGGACAAAGGGAACAGAAAGAAAATAGAAAAAAAAAAACCCTAAAAAGAATTTTTAAAAAAAAAACAATAATATTATTTTTTATTTAATCAATCAATTTTTTATTCTTGTTTTTTTATGAGTCAGGGTTACTGTGTGGGTGGCAGGAGGGCTGGGCGGATCCGACCGTTGACTTCCCGGGTCGGGTGCCCCCCCTTTGGGAGTTGGGGCAACAGGGCCATTGCCTGGCTTATTTTTTATTTTTGAGAGTGGGTCTTGCTATGTTGCCCAGGCTGGTGAAATCCTGGCCCCCGAATTCCCCCTTTGGCCCCCCAAAAAATGAATCCCAAACCCGACCCCACTCCCAGCCTCAGTGGGAAATTCTTTAACTCATAAAAGAAAAAAATAAAAATAAAAATTGAGGTTGATGGGGATGGTGCTCACGCCTGTCATCCCAAATTTGGGAGGGGGGGGGAGGGTGGTTAGAGGTCAGAAGTCGAGATCAGCCTGGGCAACATACCAAGACCCCCTCTCTACAATAAATCAAAAAATTAGCCGGGATGGTGGTGTCTATCATCTTAACACTCAGGGGAAGATGGGAGGATGAGGAGGCCGGAGCTTGAGGTCCCGGGAATGGCGAGACCCGTTTCTACAAAAAAGTAAAATAAAATAAATTAACTGGGGATTATGGCTCCTGGAGTCCCAGCTACTTAGGAAGCCGAGGCAGGAGGATTTTTGAGGCCGGGAGTTAGAGACTAGCCTGGGCAATATAGCAAGACCTCGTCTCTTAAAAAAAAAAAAAAAAAGTTAGCCAGGCATTGTGGTGCCTGTTATCCTAGCTACTCAGGAGGCCGAGGTGGGAGGATCGCCTAAGCCCAGGAGGTGGAGGCTGTGGGGGGCCATGAGCAGTGTTCCCCTGTACTCCAGCCTGGGCAACACAGTGAGACCCCCAACTCAAAAAATAAGTAAAACAATAATAATAGAAAGAATCGCCTGAGCCCAGGAGTTGGAGACCAACCTGGGCAATACAGCAAGAGCCAGTCTCTACAATAAGTCAAAAAACTCACCAGGCATGGTGGTTATGCCTGTCATCCTAGTTACTGGGAAGGCTGAGGCAGGAGAATCTCTGAGCCTAGGAGGTGGAAGCTGCAGTGGCCATGAACAGTATACCCCTGTGCTCCAGCCTGGACAACACAGTGAGACTCGAACTAAAAAAAAAAAAAAAAAAAAAAACCATAGAGGAAGTCTTAACCTGTCTCTCCACAAAGTATGTTAGAGGCTGGATGGGGGGCCCAAGGCAATTCCTCTTTATTTGATGCCATCCAAGAAAGACAGAAGATGGGACACCCGGGTCTACAAGAGGGTTCCAGAAAGGGGTCAGGCTGACTGTTTCGCGATCAGGAGAAATATGGAGTCCAGAAATGGGGGGAGGAAGAGAGCTGTCATCAGGAGCTGCATGGGGTGGCCCGGGGGCCAGGGACGAGCTGAGAGAGAAAAGGGGGCCCAGGGATGAGCTGAGTTTGAGGCCAGCCTGGGCACCATAGCAAGACCCCACATCTACAAAAAAAATAAAAATAATTTTTGGGGCATGGTGGTGGCGCCTGTTCCCAACAACTCAGGAGGCCGTGGCGGAGGAACGCCTGAGCCCCAGAGGTTGAGGCTGCAGTGAGTCGTGATCATAACCTGCACTCCAGCCTAGGCTACACCGAAAGGCCCCGAATCAAAATAAAAAATAAAAAGATTTTGTAGGAGAAATTGGTCCCCAGGGGAGTTTCCCTAAGGACAAGATTAGGAATAACAATTTTTGTATTTTTTGTAGTGATGAGGGTCTTGCTATGTTGCTTTGTCTGGTGTCAAATTACTGGCTTCAAGTGAACCTCCTGCCTCAGCTTCCAAAATGCTGGCTAATTTTTTAAAATTGTTTTGAACAAATGGGGTCTCACTGTGTGACCCTGGCTGAAGGGCAGGGGCATGATCACGGCTCACCACAGCCTCCACCTCCTGGGCTCAGGTGATCCTCCTGTCTAAGTCTCCCAAGTAGCTGGGATGAAGGCACCACCCCAAGGATGAAATTAGAAAAACAAATTGGGAAGGCTGTTGTGGAGGCTCACACCAGTGACCTCAGTGCTTTGGGAGGCTGAGGAGGGAGGGTCAGTGGAGGCCAGGAGTTTGAAGCCAGCCTGGGCAAAGACCCCGTCTCTCAAAAAAAAAAAAAAAAATTTCAGGGAAGGGTTCATTCAGGAGCCCTGGTACTACTGGGGGGTGCGTGAGTCCAAGAGTTTCTAGGCTGCAGTGTGCCATGATTATACATGTGATTAGCCATTGCCTTCCAGTCTGGATAACAGAGCAAGAACCCTTCTCCAATAAACAAATATCATATTTTTAATGCACACAATCACACGTAATTATTTAATGCATTCAGTACGCATCACACAATGTTGGGCACATAGTAAGTACCCTATGAATGGTAGTAATGACTAACATAAGCAAAAAAAAATAAAAATAGCTAGACTAAATTCTGACCAAGTGAGTTTACAAATTTCTTAGTAAGAACCTCTTGGACCCCTTTGTCTGCCTCAGAATTTTTCTCTATTTAAACAAATTCCAAATAAGACTTACTACCACTCTACAAATGTCTTCTCTATTCACTTATTCAATTAATATTAAACAAAAAGCTTTTAAAGGCAGATATTTAAAAGAGGTTTTCAAGAATAAAAAATTTAGAAAATATATCCATAAATAGTTACATTCCTATTATTGGAATTATTCATTTGGGTTAGCTATGTAATTAAATATATGATGTTATAGATTACTGTCTGTATTACATATTTTATTAAAATCAGATAATGTATAATATTTATAGATTCATTTTTAACATGAAATTCCCAAATTTGTAAAGATGTTTGGTTGGGTTTTCTTTGAAAATTTTAAAGAGTAGAACATGATTTATTTTCTTATTAAATAAAATCAACATTTAGAGAGATGGCATGATAGAACCACCCAATCTCTATTTCATCATTTGTAATTTAAAAACAATAGCAGACAAGGGCTCACAATACAAATGCGATAATCCCCTGCTCCCCCTCCCTCCTTTCACCCTCATCTCCAGAGACAGGCACTAGCGATCATTTGTTTATGGTCTTTTGGGCATCACCATCATATCTTTGCTATACTTTCTCATACTATTTTTTCTTTAATTTTTGCCTTTGAAAAGTAATTTTATTTCTTTAATACAAATGCTCAAAATAATTAAATAGCAAAAACTAATTTTAAAATCTGTTCAAGCTCATTTAAAGTATACTCAGTTTCTGAATAGCGTGTATCTATGATAAACAAATTCTCTTTAACATATGGCATTATTTATTTATTATTTATTTATCTATTTTATTTATTTATTTTGAGTTGGAGTCTCACTCTGTCGCCCAGACTGGAGTGCAGTGGCCGCTCCCGGCCACCGCGGCCTCGACCTGCTGGGCTCCAGCCATCCTTCCGCCTCAGTCTTCCAAGTAGCTGGAACTACAGGCGCGCGCAACCACACCGGCTAATTTTTTGATTTATTGTAGAGATGAGGTCTCTCCAAGTTGCCCAGGCGGGTCTTGAACCTATGGGATCAGGCAATTCACTCACCACGGCCTCCCAAAGCTCAGGATTACAGGCTGAGCCACCGAGCCGGCCGGCATAATTTAAATAGCGGTGTATGACTCTAAATAGTCAAGAAGTTCGAGTCAACAAATATGGCCCAGGGTATGTGAACTTACATATTCTCACAAGGTTCTTTGTATTCTTTAGCAAAGTGTACGATTCTCCTTCTGATTACTCTTGATTGACGTGTCGATGGCCCAGAGCAGAGGTTGACAGGTAACATAAATGAGTGGAGGGGCTGGGATGTAAGGAAAATCATCAATTGCCAGACTTACACTCACACTTTCTTACTTATACTGAGCTGAAGTGGAAGCATGCACCACATCAGAGTCACATGTTTAAACAGGAAGAGCGAGTCTCTCTCTTCTAGGCTACTAGGGAGATTTCAGATTTGTTCTGAGCAGTCTTTGTTCAGGGCTGAGATTCCCCCTCCTTTCCTCACAAGATATCCAAGCAAGCCCTTGTTCTGGCAGCTTGCTTTGCTCTCAGGTACCATTGAGAGGCGGGTGCTGTAATGGGCTGGCTGTTGATAAGACTCACTCTACCACAGCTGGGCCCAGTCCCTTTCACGTGGTTCCCTGGGCCTTGTGATGGCTCTAGATTACAGTCCTTTTCTAGGACTCGGGTTCACCATTCTTTCCTTCTCCCTTGTTCTAGTCTCCTCTTCTGTGCTCTAGTCTCTCTTTTCTTTTTTAAAAATAAATTTCTTATTTTGAAGATGTGGGGTACAATTTAGGATTGGGTATACAAATGTTCATTATGAAGATACCCTTGCAGATGAGTTGTGCCCCACCTCCCCTGGCAGATTCCCACCCCTGCCAATCCGCTCCTCGCCCAGCAATTTCTCTCTATTGCCAATCCTTTTCTATAGTATTACGATAATTGTTCAAGGCCCACTTATGAGTGAGAACATGTGATATTAGTTCTTTGTTTCTGTGATAAATCACTCAGAACTATAGACTCTAAGTCCATCCAAGATGCTGTAAGGTTCATAATTTTGTCCTTCTTTATGGCTGCATAATATCCCGTCGTATATGCACCACATTTTTTTTTATTCAGTCCTCTTTCGATGGGCAGCATGGTTGGTTCCATGTTCTTGCTATTGTGAACAATGCTGCAATAAACATGCGTGTGCAGGTATCTTTTTCATAGAATGATTTGAATTCCTCTGGGTATATTCCTAGTAGGTAAGAAGATGGGAAACAAAATGTCAGAAGAATGGAACACAAAAAGAAAGCAGAATAGTCTCTCTTTTCACTCCTTCACCCTCTTCTCCAGTCATTTTTATCTGATTTCTGAATAGAGAGAATTTTGCTTTACAAGTATGCTTCTAAAACACGTGAGTTAGGGCTACTGATTTGGGGATGGGAAAAGGGAAAAGCAGGTATTAGAAAGAGTAGTAGGAACAGTAAACACACAGGGAACAAGCCTACATTATAGATGTGGACCCAGCATACAGGTATAGTGTTGAAGACATTTCATATATGATTGCGAAAAATGGAAATATCTTACTTATTGCATTCCTTTGCAATTCACCACTTCTTGAATTTGGATGTTCTACATTACCGAAAAACAGTGCCTGTTTCTTTACACAGGAGTGGATTTTATTAGAAATTTATGCCTGGTTGAATTCAGTGTTATTGCAAATGAAGGTATTTTTAAAAATATCTTCAGGCTTTGGGTTCAAAAAAGATACAATTTCAATCTGCTTACCAAGTTTGCCTACCAGCTCCTGTTCTTTTTGGTAAGAAAAGAAATTCATGTTGTAATTAATGTCTTTTTCAATTGATGTTTTTGTTTTTCTTTGCTTAATAATAGCTGAGCATGAATTTTTTTTCTTTACCATTAAAAAAAAAAAATCACATTTACCTTCGTCACTGTAGGCATATCTATCTGGTTTATGCCTATATATCAAGTTTTCGAAGTGTACCTGGAAATGCTAGTGTAATCCTCTAATCCTTTTAATATAATGACTTCTAGAATGTAAAAAACTTTCAAGAAAAATGCCAAGTGAACACTGGAGTGCCAGCTAAGGCATTTGAAACACTTCCAAATTTTAATCTTGTGTTTTACATAGATTTATTAAGAATGCTTCTTAAATCATGTTACAACTGATTTTTTTCCCAAGAGATAAAATAAGATTAATTATTATTAATATGATTATTATGTTTTGCTATACCTATGTTGAACTATTTTCTTTATGATTTAGTTTTTTAGTAAAGCCATGAAGTTTTGATTCCACATAGTAAAGACTGTCAATAAATAGTCTGGGCCCAGATTTTTTAAAATATAAGAAGATTGTAGAGTAAAGATTGTAGAGTAAACAGTAAAGAGATTAGCTGAATCCTTGGTGAAGGAAATTAGCAGCAATCTGAAAGTGATGAGGGGACAGAACTTGTCAAATAAAATCAGGAGATAAAAGAAGAACAAGAGTAGTATAAAACTTAATATGATTGAAGCTAGAAGATGCTCAGGGGATCTATGATATTGTGGACTTAAATAACTAAATCCAAGCTAATCCATAACCAAATGTGCTTTTGGGATTCCTCCTTTACCTAATTGGTCATGCCCATCCATAAGAAAGGACTTGGGATGTCCACCTGTAGCTAAGGTTAATTGAAGGAAATACATAGTACCTATGATTTATGACTTGATATCCAATTACTGTTCCACAAATGAAGATGATGCTGGGGTAGCTGTGAGTGTGCACTCCAGCCTGGGTCATGGAGTGAGACTCCAACTCAAAAATAAAAATAAAACTATAGAAAAAAAATTATATATATACACACACATATATATAATGCAAATCTGTCCTTGAAAAATAAAACAAATTTTTTAAAAGATACTAACTCCAACAGTAGGTGATGCTAACTCTAAAAAAAGTATTTTTGTTTGGCCCTGAAATTTGCATAGCTAACTTCTACAGATAGTGATGACTCTTGCAGATACTAATCACAAGGGGGAGAAATGCTGCTTTTCTACCATGAACAGACTAATCTTGGTAACTTTTTTGTTTTGTTTGTTTTTTTGAGACGCAGTCTTGCTCTGTTACCCAGGCTGGAATGTAATAGCATGATCATGGCTCACTGTAACCTCGACCTTCTGGGCTTTGCATCTTCCTCCCTCAGCCTCCCATGTAGCTGAGACTACAAGCAATTGCCACTACTCCTGGGTAATTGTTTTTTTATTTTTGTAGAGATGAGGTCTTACTATGTTGCCCAGGCTGATCTCAAACTCCTGAACTTGTCAAGCAATCCTTCCACCTCGGCCTCCCGAAATGCTGAGATTACAGGCTTGTGCCACTGCTCCCTGTCTTGGTAACTTTTCTCTTAAAATATTGCTGTGTTTTTAATTTGGTGAACTAATTTTTTTAAAAATATGACTCCTTTGCAAAACTTTAAAAGCACAACTCATTTTTTGGAGTGTGTCTGTAGTTCCAGCTACTTGGAAGGTGCGGTGGAAGAATTGCCTAAGGCCAGTAGATCAAGGCTGCAGTGGCGGTGAGCGTGCCAATGCTCTTCAGTCTGGGTGACAGAGTGAGACTCCAACTAGGAAAAAAAAAAGTGAAACTCATTTTTATTTTCTTAATGTTTTTGTTTCTGAGAATTCCTTTAACATAAGCAATTATTTCATGGTCCAAAATCTTCTATCTAATAACCTCAGCTCATGAGAGATGGTAATTCCCATTATAAATGTACTTCTAGAATGAACTTTTTGCACATCTTGTTATTGAAGATGGTTGTAAAAGCTGACTTGTTAGAGAATCTGATATTCCTAATGTGTGATTTTTATCTGAACTAGGTCATTGATAACACCTTTTTTATTTTGACTTAGCATATGTAGAAGTATTTGAGTTTTTTAACTGATTTTGAATGTTTAAGAGAACTTGATTTACAAGAGTTAAGGACTAAGAATGATCTTGCTAGCTTGGTTGCCTCATTAGATGTTTGACGTGTTCGAGAAAGTCAGATACATTACATCTGTGCTTGTTGCTTTAAATGATAAAGGTCGTGGTTCTCAAAGCATGGTCCTCAACCAGTAGCATCAGCATCATCTGGAAATGTGTTAAATATGCATCTTTTGGGGGCATATCCCAGGTCCGCTGTATCAGAAATTATATGGGTGGAGTTCAGCAATTTGTGTTTTACTAAACTCTCCAGAAGTTTGAGAACCACTGGTTTAAGGTAATTTAGTTGAATAAATTTATGCATCAGTTATTTTGATCAGTGGAATTTAGGCTATTAGGGGAATATTGATTAAAGAATACTTGGTTTTTCTTAAGATATTTAAAATTATTTTATTAATAAATGGAAAATCAAGATTTTTAGTTGAATTCAATACCTTACAAAAACTAGGTTTAAAAAATTTTGACTTTAATAAATTGATTTAATTACAAACAACTTCCAGGAGTTCTTTTAAGCACACAGACGTTCCTCCTGAACTTTAGAAAACTCAACTGACAAAGAACTAGATGTATTTTAATTTTGCTTGTATATTTCCTTTGGTGACACCAATGTCAG
This sequence comes from Cephalopachus bancanus, assembly GCA_027257055.1. Taxonomy (NCBI): domain Eukaryota; kingdom Metazoa; phylum Chordata; class Mammalia; order Primates; family Tarsiidae; genus Cephalopachus; species Cephalopachus bancanus. The sequence goes on along the minus strand of JAPVLO010006410.1, from coordinate 28,899 downwards.
GTCAAACAATTATGTGAGCTTAGGGTTTTTCCTTGCCTCTCATTTCATATGTTTAATAATACAGGGAAAAAGATGTGCTAGATTAGAAAGGACATACATAACAAAGGAAAAAGTTTTAAGGCTGGTTAGTAAATCAGCATGTTTCTCAGAACTGTAAATCCTGGTTCCAAGTATTAGGCACCTCAAAATTGTTCATTTTCTGTCTTGTACTAAATTGTTTTCTAAATGTCACAAGAACAATTTTCATTAGAATAGAACTCCTGGTGACTTCTACCTCCAAAATATAGTGATGGCTCCAAGTACTGTATTTTTAGTTTTATAATTCTTCTACATTTGTTCAAAATACACAGGGAAATTGCAAGATAATGAACTACACAAAACCTACATTACTTTTGTGTGGCAAAAGATTTTAGGGCTTCTGGGAAATCAATGGCAGTACAAATTGTCCTTAGAGCATTCAAAATTTGACAGTAAAAGGTATTGTTACTGACTTAACTGTGAGTCATTTCTGCCAAACTATTTTAGAGGCAGAGCTATTTTTCTTTTGAATCATTAAGACTTTATAGTGTGTTTAAAATCAGTTTTGGGGTTTTTTGTTTGTTTGTTTTGTTTTGTTTTGTTGAGTCACAGTCTCACTCTGTAACCCAGGCTAGAGTGCAGTGGCACAGTCATGGCTACCATAGCCTCGACCTGCTGTGCTCAGGTGATCCTTCCACCTCAGCCTTCCAAGTAGCTGGAACTACAGGCACAAGCCACCATGTGCAGTTACTTTTTGAGTTATTGTGAGATGAGGTCTCACCAAGTTGCCCAGGCTGGTCTTGAATTCCTGGGCTCAGGCAATTCTCTTGCCTCTGCTTCCTGAAGTGCTAGGATTACAGGTTAAGTCAGTTTTATTATACTAGGGATTCTGTGTTAATATAATCCTTTCCCATCTCAAATTTATGACAGTTCAAATAAAGGACATAAAGTACATAAGACAGTTCTTTTTTATCTGCACTATATTCCCTTCTTCCCCATGAATCAGTGTTTGACCTTAGTAAGCCATCTTCTTGAAATATGCTGACACTTTTAGGGGTGACCTGCAGCCAGCACCTACCAGACAGAATTGTTAAATTTTCAAGAATTCCACAAGCCATTTGGTTAAACTAAACATTATTAAAAATTAAGATTCAAAAACTTAGATAAGTTATATATTTTTATTTGTACATAATATTTGTAAACATTTGGCATGTACATGTGATAATTTGTTACATGCATAAAATGTGGAATGATCAAGTCAGGGTATTTAGGATATCCATCACTTTGAGCATTTATCACTTCTATATGTTGGAAACATTTCACATTCTCTCGTCTAGCTATTTTGAAATACACAATGCATTATTGTTAACTATAGTCACCCTACTTGAACATTAGAATTTATTCCTTCTATTTAGCTATATGTTTGTACCCATTAACCAACCTCTCTTCATTCTTTCCCCACCCCCTTCTTACCATCTGGTAACTATCATTCTATACCCCCATGAGATCAACTGTTTTAGCTTTCGTGTATGAAGGAGAGCATGTGAAATTTTTCTTTCTGTGCCTGGTTTATTTTATTTAACATAATGACTTTCAGTTCCACCCATGTTGCTGCAAGTAACAGAATTTCATTCTGTTTATGTCCAAATAGTATTTCATTGGGTATTTATACCAAATTTATTTATCCATTCATCCATTGATGGACTCTTAGGTTGACTTCACATCTTTGCTATTGTGAAGAGTGCTGCAATAAATATGGGAGCACAGGTATCACTTTGATATACTGATTTCCTTTCCTTTGGATAAATACTCAGTAGTGAGATTGTTGGACTGTATGGTAGCTCTACTTTTAGTTTCTTGACAAAGCTCCATATGGTTTTCCATAATAGCTGCATTAATTTACATTCCCACCAATAGTATACGAGTTCCCTTTTCACTACATCCTCACCAGCATCTGTTTTTTGTTTGTTTGTTTTTTGTCTTTTTGATAGTAGACATTCCAACTGAGGTAAGATGATATCTCATTGTGGTTTTGATTTTGCATTTCTCTAATGATTAATGAGGTTGATCATTTTTTCATGTATCTGTTGGTCATTTGTATATCTTCTTTTGAGAAATGTCTATTCAGATCCTTTGGCCACTTTTAATGAGATTACTATTATTATTATTTTGCTGTTGTTTGAGTTTCTTGTATATTCTGAGTATTAGTCCCTTGTCAGATGAATAGTGCAAATATTCTTTCCATTCAACAGGTTATCTCTTCACTTTGTTGATTGTTTCCTTTGCTGTGCAGAAACTTTTAAATGTTATATAATTCCATCTGTCTTTTGTGTGTTTGTTGCCTGTGCTTTTGAAGTCCCAGGCATAAAATCTTTGCCTGGGCCAATGTCCTGGAGTGTCTACCCTATGTCTTATTCTAGTAGTTTTTTAGTTTCAGGTCTTATATTTAAGTCCTTAATCCACCCTGAGTTGATTTTTGGAAATCCAGTTTGCTCAGCACCATTTGTTGAAGACAATGTCCTTTCCCCAATGTATAGTATTGGCACCATTGTCAAAAATCAGTTGCCTGTAAATATGAGTTCTTGAATTTGTTCCACTGACCTATGTATCTATTTTTATACCAACATCATGCTATTTTAATTACTACAGTCTTGTAATAAATTTTAAAGTCAGGTAGTGTGATGCCTCCAGCTTTGTTTTTTTGCTCTAAACTGTTTTGACTATTCAGGTTCCTTTTTTGTTCCATATAAATTTTAAGATTTTTTTTCTATCTGAGAAGAATATCATTGGTATTTTGATAGGAATTGCTCTGAATCTGTGCATTACTTTGAGAATTATGGTCAACAATATTAATTCTTCTGATCGATGGGCATGAGATATCTTTCCATTTATTCATGTCCTCTTCAATTTTTCTCATTGATGTTTTATAGTTTTCCTTGTAGAGGCCTTTCACCTCCTTGGTTAAGTTTATTCCTAGGGTTTTTTTTAATACAATTGTAAAAGGGATAGCCTTTTTATTTTATTTTTCAGTTAGTTTGTTATTGGTGTATAGAAATGCTACTGATTTTGCATGCTGATTTTGTATCCTGCAACTTTACTGAAGTTTTTTTTTTAGTCAGATCAAAAAAATTTTTTGGTGAAGATTATAGGTCATACTAAAAATAAGAAGATTATGTCATCTCCAAAGAGGAAAAATCTGACTTTTCTCTTTTCCAATTTGGAAGACAATTTTCTTTTTCTTGATTGAGTGCTCTGACTGGGACTTCCAGTAATACAATGAATAAAAATGGTGAAAGTGGACATTCTTGTCTTGTTCCAGTTCTTTTTTTTTTGAGTTGGAGTCTCACTCTGTCGCCCAGACTGGAGTGCAGTGGCCGCTCCCGGCCACCGCAGCCTCGACCTGCTGGGCTCCGGCGATCCTTCCTCCTCAGCCTTCCGAGTAGCCAGAATTACAGGCGCACGCTACCACGCCCGGCTGATTTTTTGATTTATTGTAGAGATGAGGTCTCACTGCCCAGGCGGGTCTTGAACCCGTGGGCTCAGGCAATCCACTCACCTCAGCCTACCAAAGGTGCGGGATTACAGGCTGAGCCACCGAGCCGGCTTGTTCCAGTTCTTAAAGGAAAGGTTTTCAGCTGTTCCCCATTCAATATGATATTAGCTGTCATTTGTCTCATGTGGCCTTTTTTATCATGAAGAGATGTTGAATTTTATCAAATATTTTTTCTGCACCTATTGAAGTGATCATATTGTTTGTGTCCTTCATTTTGTTGATGTAATGCATCACATTCATTAATTTGTGTATGCAGAACCATCTTTGCATTGTCCCTGGGATAAATCCCACTTGATCATGGTACAGTATCTTTTTTATGTATTGTTGGATTTGCATTGCATTGTGTTGAGGATTTTTATGTCCATGTTCATCAGGAATATTGGCCAGTAGTTTTCTTTTTTTGCTGTGTCCTTGTTTGGTTTTGGTGTCAGGATAATCCTGGCCTTGTATAATGAGTTAGGAAAAACTCCCCTCTCTTCAATTTTTGTGAATAGTTTGAGAATAATTCGTGTTAGGTCTTCTTTATAAGTTTGGCAGAATTTAGCAGTGAAGCCATCAGGGTCTTGAACTTTTCTTTGTTGAGAGACTTTTTTAAAAATAGATTTAGGGGGCAACCCCTTCAGGTCCCCTCCCACCATGGGAGCTTTTCTGTCCTCTTAATAAATCCTGCTTTCTCAAAAAAAAAAAAAATAGATTTAGGGAATACAAGGACAGTTGTGTTACATTGATATATATTGTGCCCTGGTGAAGTCTGGGTTATTAGTGTGCCCATCACCCAAATTCTTTTTTTTCCCCCAAATTCTATACATTGTACCCAATAGGTAACATTTCATCCTTCATCCCCTTCCCACGCTCTGGCCTTTTGGAGACTCCAGTGACTATTATTCTACTCTGCATATTCATGTGTACCCATTGATTAACTCCCATTTATAAATGAGAACGTGGTTTTTTGACTTTCTGTTTCTGAGCCATTTTACCTAGGATAATGGCCTCCAGTTCCACCCATGTTGCTGCAAAAGATATGATTTCATTACTTTGTATGGTTTTGTAGTAGTCCATGGTGTACATACACCACATTTTTAATCCAGCCATTTGTTGATGGACACTTAGGTTGATTCTGACTTTACTGTTGTGATTAAGGTTGTTATAAACATATGAGTGCAGGTGTCCTTTTGATATAATGACTTCTTTTCCTTTGGGTAGATACCAAGTGATGGAATTGCTGGACTGAATGGTAGTTTCTATTTTTTGTTTTTTGAGAAATCTTCACACTATTTTTCAAAGAGGTGTTACTAATTTACATTCCCACCAATGTGTGTCAGCATTCCTATTTCTCTGCATTTAAGTCAATATCTATTGTTATTGTTTTTTGCTTTTTTTAAACTTAAAAATATATATATATTTTTTTAAGACAGGGACTCACTCTTGCCCAGGTTGGAGAGAGTGGTGTGATCATAGCTCACAGTAGCCTCGAACTCCTAAGCTCAAGCAATCCTCCCACCTCAGGCTCCCAAGTAGCTGAGACTACAGGTGTGTGTCACTACACCCAGCTAATTTTATGTTTTTGTAAAAATAGGATTTTACTGTGTTGTCCAGGCTAGTCTGGAGCTCCTAGTCTCAAGAGATCCTCTCACTTTGGCCTCCCAAAGTGCTGGGAGTACAGGTATAAGCCACCATGTCTGACCCCTGACATTTTTTTTTTGAGTTGGAGTTTTACTCTGTCACCCAGGCTGGAGTGCAGTGGCACGCTCACAGCCACCCCAGTGTCAACCTGCTGAGCTTAGGTGATCCTTCCACCTCAGTCTTCCAAGTAGTTGGAACTACAGGTGCATGCAACCACGCCTGGCTAATTTTTTGATTTACTGTAGAGATGAAGTCTCGCCAAGTTTCCCAGGCTGTTCTCGAATCCGTAGGCTCAGATAATCCCCTCACCTTGGTCTCCCAAAGTGCTAGGATTACAGGCTTGAGTCATCGCACCCAGCCAACACCTGACTTTTTAATAATAGCCTGTTGTAAGATGGTATCTCATTGTGGTACTCTGATGATTAGTGATATTGAGCCTTTTTTCATATTTGCTGGCTGTCTAAAGGGAGGCCCAAACTTTATCTGTATTGTACCCCACATCTTTAAAATAAAATTTAAAAACTAAGAAAGAAAAACAATATCTGTGCATGTCCTTTGCCCATTCTTTAATGGGGTCACTTGGCATTTTCTTCTTGAGTTACTCGTAGATTCTGGATATTAGCCCTTTGTTGGATGCATTGTTTGAAACATTTCCCCCCATCCTGGAGGTTGTCTGTTTATTCTGTGGGTTATTTCTTTTGCAGAAGGATTTTTAGTTTAATTAAGTCCTATTTGTCTGTTTTGGTTTTTTTTTTTTTTGCTTTTGTCGTGTTTACTTTTGAGTCATTAGTCACACATTATTTGCCTAGGTTAATATCCAGAAGAGGTTTTCCTAGGTGTTCTTCTAAGATTTTTCTAATTTCAGGTCTGACATTTAAGTCTTTAATCTACCTTGGGTTAATTTTTGTATATGGTGAGAGATAGGGTCCAGTTTCAATCTTCTGCATGTAGCTCTCCAATTTTGAGGGAAACTTTTTGTTACTGATTCAATCTCATTACCTGTCTGTTCAGGTTTTCTACTATTTCCTGATTCAATATTGGCAGGTTGTATGTGTTGAGCAATGCATTCATTTCCTCTAGGTTTCCTAGTTTGTTGGTGGATAGTTGTTCATAATACTTTCTGATAATCTTTTGTATTTCTGTGGTATAAGTTGCAATGCCTCCTTTATCATTTCTTTTTTGTTTATTTGGATATCTTCACTTTTTTTCTTGGTTAATCTATGTGGTGTAATGCTATACATATTGGTTTTCATCCACGGTTCCTGGTTCGGAACTCCCATAGCCCTTGCTACAGTTTTTTATTACACTGTTGGGTGTAACAGGCCACAGAAACTCAATCTCTCAAACCTTCTTCTGCCTCCTTTCGCCTGCCCAAGGAAAGATTCATCTTCCCCCACCTTCTGATTGGGGAAGAAATACGGACATCATAAGCTTCCACAAAACCCAAGAGAACTATTCTCAGAGAGCTTCTGGATAGCTAAACACGTGGGGGTACCTGAAGGGTGGCATGCCTAGGGAGGGCATGGAAGCTCTGGCTCCTTCCCCTATACCTCATCCTATGTGTCCCTTCAACTGTATCCTTTGCAATATCTTTTGTTATATACTGATAAACATAAGTCAATGTTTCCCTGAGCCACTCTTGCCAATTCATCAAACCAAAAAGGGAGCCATGGGAACCCAACTTGAAGCCAGTAGGTCAGAAGTTCCAGAGGCCCAGACTTGCAACTGGTGTCCGGGTGGGGTGGGCAGTCTTGTGGGACTGAGCCCTGCACCTATTCTCTCTTTCTAAGGAACTGAATTGAGACACCCAGCTGATGTCTGCTGCTTGGTGAGTAGGGAGAAACCGCCCACATTTGGTCACAGAAGTCTTCTTCAGACTTGATGACTGTTGGGGTGTGAGAGCAGAGGAAAAAGCCCTATTTGGGAGAATTTTCCTAAAGCAGTATAGCTAGTGGTTTATTGATTGTATTTATCTTTTCAAAAAAACAAGTTTCTGTTTCACTGATCCTTTGTATTATAATTTTAGCTTTTATTTCATTTAGTTCTGTTTTCAATGTTTCTTTATTGATTTTCTATCTGGATGATCTAATGCTGAGAGTGGGGTGTTGAAGTCCCCCACTATTATTGTATTGTATTCAATCTCTTCCTTTAGATCACATAATATTTGTTTTGTATATCTGGGTGCTCAGGTGCTGGGTGCATATATATTTAGAATTATTATATCCTCCTACTGAATTGCTCCTCCATGGAGGATATACTATAAAATGATATGCTGCTACACATCTCTTTGCCACTCCATGTTTAGTGGCATCACCTTGGCAGCTTGCAATTAACCATCATGAGAGTATTTATATTACAGGAAATCAGCAAACACTTCAAATCAAGATTTATAGGTGTTTCATTTGTTTATTTCCCCAGAGAGCTGTATAGTTAACATTTACCAGTAAACTACAGGGTATTTTGGACAGGCCAAGCCACAGCCATCAAAGGCACTTCCACCTGTTTAGGGTTGCCAGAACAATACAGGATGCCTAGTTAAATTTGACTTTCAGAAAAACAATGAATACATTTCTAATAGAACTATATCCCATGCAGCATCTGGTTATAAGTATATTTTTAGCATAAATGTTCCAAATACTGCATAGGACATGCTAACATTTTTAAAATATTCATAGTGTGTCTGAAATTCAAATGTCACTGGGCATCTTGCATTTTTATTGGCTAAATCTGACAATCCTACATTTATTGCCTCTTTCTAAGGTGTTATTTCCCATGGAGTTACTATACTTGACTCTTTTGTCAATACAGCTAATTGAGCCACAGTAGAGCCCCTGGTTAATGAGGAGGCTAGGAGTTGGCTTAATGAGAGAGCTTTGTCCAATAAGGATAAAACATAATGAAGGAAACTAATTAGATACTGTGTTTTTCAAATGTGAAACCAAGATTCCAAGGACTGTCAGTTCGCTGGTGGTGGGAATAACAGATTAAAAATACACCAGAAGAATGCAGGCAGCAGAGGCCCTGAGTAACGAGCAGCTCACCTGTCCTACCAAGTGGAAGGTGAGGACATTGACTAGTGTGGCAGAGAGAGGTGATGAATCACCTTGGGGGAAAACACATCAAAATCACCAAGGGAGCTTTCAGAAATACCAGAGTCATACAACATATCAAATATTTCAGAACTGCTGGCAGTGAGACCCAGGTTTCAGGTTGTTTTTATTCACTTGCTGGTTTTTAAGCTCCCCAGGTGGTTTCACTGCATAGCCAAAGTTTACATTTCATTAGGGCAATAATTTCTTCATCTGCTGCAGACAAGGTGTCAACTACCTTTATGCCTTGAAACATAGTACATTCTGATTACTCTAAAGTCTGGCTGAGCTGCAGTACCTGTTTTTCCAGTGTGGTCTTGCTTTGTATTCATATCTTCTGCTTTTTAAAAATGTCTCCTGGGTTGTGGTAGAGGATGGCTCCAGCCCAAGGAGTTTGAGACCAGCCTAGACTGCATAGTAAAACTCCATCTCAAAAAAAAAGATAAGAAAAAGAAAGAAAAGTCTACTGATAGCCTCACATATTCTTAAATTCATACCGTATTTTATATTTTCACAATAGGCTTCTATTGACAGTTAACTTATCAGTTTCTGTCTTTTTAACCCAAAGAGCCTGCTCAACCCAATAGAAAATCTAAAACTTCTGTTTCTTTGAATTTCCACTTTCTTTTTCTTCATACTTGTAGTCTCTTCACCAGTGGTTCTCAAGCTGGGGGCCCAGACCTGCAGGATCAGCATTGCCTGGAATGCAAATGCTCTCATCTCACCCCAGACCTATTGAACCAGAAATACAGTGTGGGGCCCAGCAATCTGCATTTGTAACAAGTCCCATAAATGGTTGATACACTTAACATTTAGGAACTCCTGCTCTAGAGGCACTGACTAGAGGCATTCATTAATTAGAGACAGAATGTTGTCCAAACCTTTCTCTTCCAGTCTGTTTCTTCATTTGCAAAATAAGGAGACCAAGAGTGTTTGCTAGGGACCCTTCCAAGAGTCAAATTTGGTAATTGTTTGAAATTTGATTTGGAAATGTAACCTCTGATTTGAGAAGATATATTAGGAGTGCTATTGAAGCAGTAATGCTTTTGCTGGCAACATTTTCTAGATGTCAGTCTAAAATACAGGAGGTGCCAAAATATACATACACATTTTTAGAGATGTTATCTGTGTATTACTTTTTGAAGTTGAGTTAAATTACGGTAGCATTGGGTAGTAGGACATTCACTCAACTGTGCTTCTGCCATTTTCTTTGACCGTCCTGCCTGTTGCATGGTGTCGCTAGCACTCATTTGATTAACACCATCTTTTGAGCAAATGTCATACTTAAAATGTGTATACATTTTTGGGGGGACATCCCCTGTATATCCTAATTACTTTTTGTCCATTATCCAGAATTGTCACTATGTGCTTGTCTTGTACTAACTCCTCTGCTTGAAACCAACAGCTATGGACTGAATGCTCCTTAAGACTGAAGTGCCAGAAATGATTTCTACTACCTTTTTTCTTTTACTGTTATTCTTTAGTGAGTATGGTACTAATTTGATGAATCCTCTCTCAAAGATGAACCCAGAAACATTTTTCCAAAATTCAGTGACTCTTTCCCCCCAAATCATTTTTAGGTTTAAAATGAGAAGAAAATTAGAACTAGAAGAAGGAGCCCAAGTAATATTCAGAAGAAGCCTTAGTCCCTTTTATTAGTACAAAAGCAAAGCACTATTATTTCAAGAACCACCCCACCTTTTTTACAAAATAAAGCTCCAGGAAATGGCAGGAATTTGTTACAAGCCAGATTCTCCTAGTCATGATAACTCAGATGCCTACTCCTTCTCCCACTTCCTCTAATGTATGTGTACAAGCAGATATACATTACAACGTACAGTCCCTCTTGGCTTGAGTTTGTTGTAGAATCAGATGGTTTTCCCCACTGCTCCCACTGAGTCACTGCTGGCTGCACTTCAAGCCATTCATTAAACACCCCTTTTTTTAAATTATTTTTTGAGTTGGAGTCTCACTCTGTCGCCCAGACTGGAGTGCAGTGGCCGCTCCCGGCCACCGCAGCCTCGACCTGCTGGGCTCTGGCGGTCCTTCCGCCTCAGCCTTCCAAGTAGCTGGAACTACAGGCGTGCGCTACCACGCCTGGCTAATTTTTTGATTTATTGTAGAGATGAGGTCTCGCCAAGTTGCCCAGGCGGGTCTCGAACCCGCAGGCTCAGGCAATTCACTCACCTCCGCCTCCCAAAGGCGCGGGATTACAGGCTGAGCCACCGAGCCCGGTTTAAACAACCCTCTTAACTAGGGAGTGTCCCTTCTTTGTCGGAGCCAGGGACAAAATAGATGACTCAGCCCTCTCCTTCTCTGACCTTCTGATTTCTTCCAACTCATCAAGACTTTCCTACAAGGGTATATAAATGTGTTCTTTGAAAGGTTATGGAAATTTTCAAAAGAACATAAACCATGAAGAAAGGGCCAATGTGCTTTCTAACTAGGACTTTGCCAGAGTCCTACAGGGATAGCATGAAAGGCTGGAGGCTCCATCACTGAGAGGGGTCTTCTCCTAGTGCACCCTATCCCAAACAGCCTTGTCCAGGATCTTTCCAGACCAATCTCAACCAACTCCCTCAGGCAACCAGCTCCCACCCACAGGGGGCATCACAAATGTGGATCCATTCTCATCCCCACCATGTGTTTCCCCCAAGTCTGAGTTATTCAGTCTGGAGGGGTCTCGGGACGTGGCTGGGTCATCAGTGATGGCGTGCTCAGCTCTCATTGCAGGAGCAAGCAAGACTCTCTGTTACTGTAGGCTCTGAGATCTACGGTGAGCTTGTATCCTGATTTATTTCTCAAAGTTCTCTCCAGTATGACCTGTTGGCATACCTGTTCTTTACGCATGAAACCTATTAGAATAAGCATATGCCTACTTCTCATATATAACTATTACTTTTCTGAGAAGCGATTAAAAAGAAAATATTTCTTTATTTTGTTATGGGTTGAATTGTGTATCTTCCAAAATATATATGTGGAAGTATTAGCCTCCAGTACCTCTAAATGTGATCTATTTGGAAACAGGGTGGTTGCAGACATCATTAAAAAAGATGAAGTCATTCTGGAGTAGGGTAAGCCCCTAACACAATATGACTGGTGTCTTTAGAAAAGCAGGCCATGAGAAGAAACACACACACAGGGAGAATAGCATCTGAACACGAAGGCAGAAATCTGGATGATGCATCTACAAGCCAAGAAACTCTAAAGATGTCCAAAAAACGACTGGAAACTAGCAGAGAGGCATGGAATGGATTCTTGTGCAACAGACCTCTGAAGGAACCAATCCTACCAAAACCTTAAGCTGGACTTCTAGTTGCTAGTACTATAACATAATACATTTAGGTTTTTTGTTTGTTTGTTTTGTTTTGTTTTTTGAGTTGGAGTCTCACTCTTGTCACCCAGGCTGGAGTGCTATGGCACGCTCACAGCCACTGCAGCCTCGACCTGCTGGGCTTAGGCTATCGTTCCACCTCAGCCTTCCAGGTAGCTGGAATTTCAGACACACGCTGTCAAGCCCGGCTAGTCTTTTGTTGTTGTTTGTTTTGTTTTTCGTGTGTGTGATTTATTGTAGAGACAAAGCCTCACCAATTTGCCCAGGCTGGTCTCGAAGCCCCAGGCTCAGGAAATCCTCTCACCTCGACCTCCCAAAATGCTGGGATTACAGGCTGAGCCACCACACCCGGCCATGATGCATTTCTACTGTTAAAACCACCCAGTTTGTAGTACTTTGCAATGGCAGCTCTAGCAACCAACACACATAACTAGTTATACACTGCTTTTCTCCTCTAAAGTTAGAAACGCCAACATTGTGTTTGGATTGTCCCAGCAAGCCCCGCACCCCCATGTTTCCCAGTGTCTTTAGATCCACCAGAATAATATGAATTGAATTGCCCTTTAACAAACGACTTGTTATCTGTGTCACCCAGAATGGGCTCTGAACTAACCAGTGTAGCAAGGGCTCGGTTGAATTTTTGGTCCTATGCGGTCTCCCTTTGGAAGGGACGTGGAGGAAGAGCTGACCAATACTTCCCATAATGCTAGATAATGTGAGTACTTCCTGCTGCTTTGTTTCTTTCTAAAAGACCAATGGCCAGGAACAACTTGAGACCAATGGAAATTATTAACTTTCTAACCAACACTCTCACCTACCTTTGACCCCTTTGATAGGGCTGAAGTTGGTCAATGGAATTGATTGAGATCTCCTGATGAAGGGTCAAACCCAGGGAGGACCTCCTAAAATGGGAGCTAGCTAGCCTGCAGTACCCCATATTTGCCAGAAGGTGGCGCCCAATCACCACTGTTACTGGAGGAGACCTCTGCTCCTCAGGAAATTCATCTTTTAAATACACCGTAGTGATCTGGCTGTGGCCAAGTGCCTATTTTCATCACGTTATTACCCAGAGGAGATTTTATCAGGGATTCAAATTACTTTAAAACTCTTCAGCTAGTTTTAAAATTAATTTCTTTTACAGCCAGGTGTTTTAAGATTCTCAGTAACATGTGTACATGCTAGCTTTCCTAAGGGTGGGGGGAGAATCTGTGTTTTGCTGTCTTTTAGGACTGAGTCACTGTGGGGAATCTAGTCTCAAAGAATAAACCTGTCAAAATGCTTTGAAAAAGGAAAGCCTGCATTTGGCATAAAGGGATTGTCTCAGAGACTAGAATCATGGGGGCTGACTACCTTTGTCATGCGATCAGATGTGGCGAAAAGGGAACACTTCTACACTGTTGGTGGGAGTGTAAACTAGTGCAACCTCTGTGGAAAGCAGTGTGGCGATTCCTAAAAGCTCTAAATATCAACCTCCCATATGACCCCGCAATCCCCCTACTGGGAATACATCCTGAAGAACTCAAATCACTCTATAAAAAAGATACCTGCACACGTATGTTTATCGCAGTAATGTTCACAATAGCAAGAACCTGGAAGCAACCATACTGCCCATCAAAAGAGGACTGGATTTTAAAAATATGGTACATATACACGATGGAATACTACGCAGCCAAAAAAGAACAAAATCATGAATTTCACAGCAACCTGGATGGAACTAGAGTCTACAATACTGAGTGACCTCTCACAGAAACAAAGATCTGAGCATCACATGTTCTCACTCATATAGTGGACCTTGAACATCCAATGTAATACTATAAGAAAATGACTGACAGTAGTGGGAAACTATGGGGGGGAGGGAGATGGGATCAAAGGTAGCAAATATCTGTCTGAGGACGGGGAAACACCTCTTATCAACAAGGGTGCCTGAATGAAACGTATTTGCATACCTAACCCTTAACTGTACCCCACAATATCATAATAAAAATATTGATTATAAAAAAGAAAGTAAGCAATGGTGCACAACGGTGGGCAGAAAATAGGCTCTAAAGATACATTTGACTACTATCCAGGTATGTGGCACATTTTTCCTCAGATTACTTTCTTCCACTGGAGGAAAAAATGGTCACAGTGAATGGCCTTCATAAATATTGAGGTTATACGTGGAGAAAGAAAAACGACAAACATAGGGACTTCGCAGCAACTTGGATGGATTTAGAGTCTATCACAGTGATCTATCACAGGAACAAAGAACAGAGTACCATAGGTTCTCACTCATTAGTGAACCCTGAACATTTAGCATAATACTATGAGAAAGGGATTGGCAAGAGCGCGGTACTGCCAGGGTAGGGGGGGGCACAACATCAGTAAGGGTACCTGAACTCAAACCAGGCAAAGTGGAGAAAAGGGAGACCCAAACTTTACCTCTACGATGACCACTTATATACTCAATCCTGAATTGCACCCCACATCTTTAAAAGAAAAATTAAAAAAATTTTTAAAGAGAAACACCTTCTCCTCCCAGCCCCTCTAGGGTATGCTCTGGACAGAGAAAATAATTCATTAGACTGCTTATCTTCTGCTTATAATGACTATTCTCCAAGAATCTGCTTTTGTTCAAAGTAAAGGCAAACTAACAATCAGTGCTTCTGTCTGGATTTTAGATAGCCAAAGAGTAGCCATCAGGGTTATACCTTCTAGCGTTGGAAAGACACTACAATGGGTCTGAGTCTTTAAATGTATACATTAAAACATGAATAGGTTCCTGGGCAAGGCCTGGAAACAGAATGAACAAAGAGGAACAGTTCTTGGTCTGCACAGTGAGGCACGCTCTCTGTTGGGGGAGGGGAAATCTGCTGAAGGGGATCCTCCATGGGTTTAGAATCTACCATCTCTGATTGTTTACCCTCAAAAATGTATATGTGGGGTGGGAAGAGAGCTATTAGGAAGAGGCACATTCTCATATTTGTAGAGACTTCTCAAGGAAGACCGAAAGACTTAGACTATCAAAGTCCAAGAAGGAGGCTGGCACAGTGGCTCATGCCTGTAACCCAACACTCTGGGCGTCCAAGGTGGGAGGATCCCTTCTGACCAGGAGTTGGAGACAAGCCTAGGCAACATAGCAAGTCCTCATCTCTACAATAATAATAATAATAAAGAAAATTAGCCAGGCATGGTGGTGTGTGCCTATAGGGTCAGTTACTTGGGAGGCTGTGGTGGAAGGATCTCCTGAGTCCAGGAGGTCAAGGCTATGGTGAGCCATGATCATGCTACTGCACTCCAGCCTAGGTGACAGAGTGGGACCCCAACTCAAAAAGTCCAAGCGGAGCCCAGTCTGACGGAGCTCCTCCTCTCACCCAATGTAAACATTTGGGATACTAAGGGAAAATGGGTAAGACAAAAAAAAGATTTGAGAAATGTTTTATGACAAGTTACTTTAAGATGTCATTTAAAGAAGGAATGGGAAATAGAATGTTAACTCTGTTAAGGGGTTTCCTGGAGGAGAGGGTGTGATTTCTACTGAGAGATATTGAAACAACTTTTTTGGCTCTTTCTGAGGAGAATGAACACCAAGGCAGGCAAATGGATAAAGTATAGGAAAAAGCTGAACTATTTTTTAAAAATCTATCTATGCTATAAAGCACTGAATATAATATTATAATATAATATAATATAATATAGCACTGGAAAAGGACAAGTAGAGATCAAATACCAGCTCCGTTACTAAAATACTGCCCTGGAGAATGGGAATGCCCCTAAGAGTCCAATCAAACCACAGAATCGTGAGCAATAATAACATGTTACGGTAAGCCACGGAGCATGGGGTAGTTTATCATGCAGCAAAAGGCAACTGAACAATGTGAAGGGAGGTCATGGTGGGGAGGTGAGGAGGCAGCTCTTGAGCTCTATAAGCTTGTTAAGAGGAGAAATGGGCCCGGACTGGCTCATTTTTTTCTGAAATACCCTCTTTGATGGGCAGGATAGCGTGAAGACATTCTGGTGTTACTATTGGCTTGGGTTGGCCCTGGGTCCAGTGAACGATGAGGATCATGGGAATTTCCAACCTTCCTTGTCATCATTCCTGGCAAGGCAGGTGACAGCTGTCCCTTTTATAAGTAGGATCTCTCTCGAAAGGTACCTATAGAAACCTAGAAGAAACTTAGTTTATTCTGGTTTAGTCTTTTTGCCTCAGCGTAACCATTAGAAAGCATTCAGACATTCTGCTGCAGGACAAACAGCAGCCTATCCCATCCTCTCTAGGCAAATCCCCTTCAGATGCAAGACCAGGACAGCCAAACCACTCATGGTTCAGCATAATAATCTCTAGTAAACTTTTAGGTTCCTTGTGAAGGCCAAAGGTCAAAGGTCACCCTTTGGCTGGCCAAAGTCACAAAAGTAATAACATGACCCCACCTTTGGTCAAAGCAGGAACACCCCCCCCCCCCCGGGGGGGATTAACCTAATCAACCCTCTGTGAACTACTTGAGGCAGTTAAGCCCACCATGGCAGCAATCATGTGACTAACCCACCCATCTGCCTGCTGTCCATCAGCTGGTCTGCACCTGCGTTTGTCTGCCCCTTTGTGATGACGTGGAAGCAGACCACCACCCAATCACCTTAATGATCTTCCCCGTCAAGGGGAATGGTTAAAAGGACTCAACCACAAGCAACCGGCGGCCATTGCCTTGCTAGAGTCTGGTGTGGCCATGTGCTCTTTGAGCTATGTGCTCTTTGAGCTAGAGTTTGGTGTGGCCATGTGCTCTTGAGCTGTCACCGTGCTTCCTGGCTTTGGTCCCCCTCCCCCACCTTGGGAGGTGAATCTTCTCTCTTCCTTCTCTTTCTCTCTCTAATTTACTTTTAAATAAACTTTTTTCTTAACCTTTTTGTGTGTCGCAATTCTTTGCATTTGCTCGGATCTCTGGGTGCCAGCACGCACCTCTGGCTTGCCAGCCCCAGTGGTGCTACGCCTCCTCTCCACCACTCCATCCATCGATCCACCCTCACCCTGTCCGTCCGTACCCTAACATCTCTGTTCTTCTATGGTCATTCACTTTTAACTCTCCTTATCTTGTGTGGTCACAAATAAGCTCTAAGCACAATCCAGAACTCAGGTTCTGAGTCAATCTCTGCTGCTTTCAACAGGCAGATATATGTTGCCAGGAATCTGGATTCTCAATAGTTCAGTATGTAGACAGTCAGTGAGGCTAATGCTGTGTTTACCTTGGTGTAAACAAATACTCTAAAAATAATTCTAACACTTTAGTAAACATACCATGAGGCCGGGCTCGGTGGCTCAGCCTGTAATCCCAGCGCTTTGGGAGGCCGAGGCCAGTGGATTGTCTGAGCCTGCGGGTTCGAGACCCACCCGGCCAACTTGGCGAGACCTTGTCTCTACACTACATCAAAAATTAGCTGGGCGTGGTAGCACGTGCCTGTAGTTCTGGCTACTTGGAAGGCTGAGGCGGAAGGATTGCCGGAGCCCAGCAGGTGGAAGCTGTGGTGGCCGGGAGCATGCCACTGCATTCCAGTCTGGGCGACAGAGTGAGACTCCAACTCAAAAAAAAAAAAAAAAGAAAGGAAGAAAGAAAACATACCATGAGTATCACTACAGTCCACCAATATTTTATTTTATTTTTTATTTTAAAGATGTGAGGGTAAAATTCAGAATTAGATATACAAATAATTATTGTACAGGTAGTTTGGGCCTCCCCTTGGTCCCCACTTTGCCTGGTTTGAGATCAGATACCTTTATTGATGTTGTGTCCATCCCCCACCCTGGCAGTATTCTGCTACTGCCAATCCCTTCCTTATTACTTTTTTAGTAGTAGAAAATTATAGTTTATTTAAAAGGCAAATTAGAGAGAGAGAGAGAGAGAGAGAGGAGATGCCCCTCCCCAAGGCAGGGAAAGGGCCCAAACCCAGGAAGTGTGGCGACAGCCATAGCTCAAAGAGCACATGGCCTTAACAGAATCTAGTAAGGCAATGGCCACTTTCTTATAGTATTATGGTAAATGTTCAGAGTCCGCTTATGAGTGAGAACATGTGGTACTCTGTTCTGTGATAGATCACTGAGTATGATAGACTCTAAATCTATCCAAGTTGCTGCCCAGTACACATGGCTGTCTTTCGTTATGGCTCCAAGCTCTTTTAAATGTCAGTTCTTGAGTATCACATGTTTTCGCTTATAAGTGGACCTTGAACAACTATCATAATACTATAAAGAAAGGACTGAAGTAGCAGGAAACAGCAGGGACATGGATGGGTAAAGAGGTAGGATCGGCAATGGGAAACCGCCTGGGGAAGGGGGACACACCTCATCAACAAGGGTACCTGCACAATGAATATTTGTACACTTAACCCTGAATTATACCCCACAATTTTAAAATAAAAAATTTAAAGGTGAAAAATAAATAAATAAATAAATGTCAGTTCTATAACTTAGATAGGGATTTGGTCTCTGAAAACCATGTTTGGGGTTGAAATATTTAAGGAAGCTTTGTTTGTTTGTTTGTTTTGTTTTCTTAATAACAGCTTGACTTTGGCTAGGCAAATTGGCAGCTTTCTCCCAACCATAAAACACTGCAATCATTACACTATACACATATACACAGGTGTATGTGTAAATCTGTAGCAGTACTGAAAATCTGTAGCAGTACTGAAAAATATATAAAGGTTTTGTGAGTGGAACACAGGCTTTTAGAAGACTTTAGAAAATATGAAGAAGAGGTTGGAATGAGGAAATAGTTGATTCATGTTAAATTGCCTGTGATGCAAAACAAAGAAGCAGCTTAACAGAGCACTGAAAACCTCCTGAATTCTGAAATGCAGGGTGTGAGACCATGTGGGGCAGTTAATCTGCAGGGGCTGGTTAGGCAATTTCACCCAGGGTTCCTCACCAGGCACCATGAAAGGGAGCTTTGCTGCCACAGATATGAGTCACCAGCCCAGCAGGAGGTGTCACCTACCCTTCTGCTCCAGGCCCCGTCCTCAGTGGGAAGTCCACCTGCTTGCACTGCCTGTCCCTTCACTTCTAGCAAGAGCCTAGGGATCCCTTTAGCCCTCCCCCACACTGCCACTCCCCTGCTGTTATTTACCAGCCTAGTCTATTGCCTAGAAGTCACCGGGGATTTTGTTAAAAATAAAATTCTTATGTTTGTTGGTCATTTGTATATCTTCTTTTTTTTTTTTTTTTTTTAAGTTGGAGTCTCACTCTGTCGCCCAGACTGGAGGAGTGCAGTGGCCGCTCCCGGCCACCACAGCCTCGACCCGCTGGGCTGCGGCCATCCTCCACCTCAGCCTTCCAAGTAGCTGGAACTACAGGCACACACTACCATGCCCGGCTAGTTTTTTGATTTATTGTAGAGACGAGGTCTCGCCAAGTTGCCCAGGCAGGTCTCGAACCTGCGGGCTCAGGCAATCCACTCACCTCTGCCTCCCAAGGCACGGGATTACAGGCTGAGCCACCGAGCCCGGCTTGTATATCTTCTTTTAAGAGAGGTCTGTTCATGTGGGAGCTAAACGGACTCAAGGATGGAAATGATGGACACTGTGGATACCAACTGGGGGGGGAGGGAGAGGTGTGAGGGTTCAGAAACTACCTACGGAGCACAGTGTTCACTATCTGGGGAGTGGGCCGCCTGAGACCCAATCCCCACCAATCCACAGTATGTCCATGTAGTGAACATGCAAGTGCACCCCCTGAATCTAAAATTTTAAATTTGAAAATAAATAAATAATAAAAATAATCAGATTCTGATTCAGTAATTCCAGGGTGGAGCCTGAGGGTCTGATAAACTCCCAGGTGACACCAAATACTACTGCTTCCTGGACCACACTTTCAGCAGCAAGGGTCTGGACCAGCATTTTTTGAAATGAGTTCTCTGACACTTTATAAATTAAAAACAGCAAACATTCATAAACTGAAAAAGTTGTTCTTGTACCTTTTCTCAAAATATGCCTTTATAAATTTAAGGAAGTCTTATGTTAATATCAGTGATCATCTTTGAACATTCTTCCTTATTCCTTGGATTTCCTTTCCATGGTTCTCTTCTGATTAAGTTTCCAACCTCTTAAATAAGAGGGTGACTCTCATTACATTCTTTCTGTACTCTTTTTTTTTTTTTTTTTTTTGAGTTGGAGTCTCACTCTGCTGCCCAGACTGGAGTGCACTGGCTGCTCCCCGGCCACCGCAGCCTCGACCTGCTGGGCTCCGGGGATCCTTCCGCCTCAGCCTTCCAAGTAACCGGAACTACAGGCATGTGCTACCACGCCCGGCTGATTTTTTGATTTTTATTGTAGAGATGAGGTCTCGCTGCCCAGTGGGTCTCGAACCGCGGGGGCTCAGGCAATCCACTCACCTCAGCCTCCCAAAGGCGCAGGATTACAGGCTGAGCCACCGAGCCCAGCTTTCTTTCTGTACTCTTAATGCGGGGTTTATACTTTATTTTTCTGATTTCACATGAAGTTAGGTTGGCTCCTCCCAGTGTCCTTGGTGTGACAAAACACAAGTTTCATCTTGTGCTTTAATTGCCAACGAGCTGCAATAGCTGCAGAACTCGTTCATACCTAAATTGCATTTGCTTTGCTCATGGAGTAAAAATCCAAATAATAAGATGCTGTTTATTCACCATGGATGCAGTTAGAGGTATAAAGTCTATCCTGGGGGATAGAGACTGGTTTTGGCAGTTTTAAAAGGATGTACCTTTCAACTCATTGCACACATGATTAATTCGAAAAGAAGGATAAGACACAATGAGGCAGGTGGGGACTGCTTCTTCTTGGCAACCTCTTTAGATGCAACCTCTTTAGCTTCTTTAAGTCTGGGATGGCAAGCCCAGACTTAAAGAAGCTCATTTACATTCCCTACCTTTCTTGTGCTCTTTGCTGACACTAGAGTTTAGTTTCCTGACAGTCAGGAACATTTGACAAGGCTGTGTATCCAGAGGCAAAGCAGAGATTTGGGGGCAGACCAAATTAGACACGAATTTTGGCTCTGTTGGATTATTTTTGGCAAGTCACTCACTTTTATAAACCTGTACAATGAGGATTATAGTATCTTCTAACTAGCTCTTCTAAGAAGATTACATGTGATTATGTGTATAAAAGATTCAGCAGAGCAAGTGCAGAGAAGCTGCTGTTTGCTTTAGCATTAATACTATCAAGTATCAATGAATGGTAGCTATTCTTTCTATTAGTGTTCCTAAGATCAAGCCCTGCTGTGTATATCTCAGCAGCCAGCAGCCAGAAAGCCCAGCCTCAGGGTCTCTCATTTGCCTTCCTCTTCCCACCTTGTCAAGAAGCTTGGGTGGAAGTAGATAGCCAGGCATTGAGATCTGGTGGAGGGCAGGCCAAATATAGGACCACAGAGACCATAGCCACAGGCAAAGACAACTGCTGCATCAGACAGTCCACAGCAAGGTCAGAAAACAAAGCAAATATTGAAATCAAATATGGAGTTCATATAATCATACAGAGGAGACTCACAGATGCATTGGGATAGCGTGGGCAAGGGTGAGCAGGGTGCCTCCAGGGTGAGTGCCCAGCTATGTATGGGTAAGGAGGCAGCTAGTCCCAACCTTGGTTCCACAAATTATGCCTCTGTCACCTCGTTCTCACTTTCTCACCATTGACCACAGTTACTGAGACTGCAGAGGTAGCTATGAATCAAATCTGTGTTCGATTATTAGCAAACTCCAGGAGTTCAGTTGGAGTTTTGTTGCTTACCACATAGAAAGCCAATCACTGAGAAAAGTTTGCCAGGGAAGAAGACTTTTTATCTGGGTGATATCTGCAATGAGAATGGGAGAGTCATTCTCAAACCCATCTCTCAGTCCCACTGAAGTCAGGGGTTTGCATAATGGGACAGGAATGTAGAAAACAGGAATTGGAGGGGGAAAGGAAGAGGAGCCTGTAAGCAGGAGGGGCCTGGCATTTCATTCTCTGGATATGGTGATCTGGTGAGTTCCAGTTTCTTGGTACTATTGGCAAGAGATCACTTTCCTGAGAAAGTGATCTCATGCCAAGAGTATCAAGAAAGCAAACTAAAGCAGACAGCAGCTTCTCTGCACTTGCTCTGCTGAATCTTTTGCACACATAAGACAAATGTGGGTTTCAAGTTTTAGCACCAGGAGGGTCAATTACTATGTTTAATCAAAAAGATACTGCAGCCATTAGTTCTATGGGGAAGTTGGGTGGGTGTCAAAATCATGTCTCTCGCTATTTTTTCAATTAGGTGACTGGTAAAGTTTTGTTCAGTTTCATCAACTATGTAATTGGCATTATTCACCTACCCTTCGATGTTGTTCATGACTAGAATTGTCAGATTTAGCAAATAAAAACATAAGACACCTAGTTAAAATCTGACTTTCACGTACAAACAACAAAGAGGAAAAGAGGCAGACTAGAAAAAGTAACATTTGATCTGACTTTAAAGCACAAGTAGGAGTTAACCGGGCTTCAAAGGCAGCATAGAGGCTAAGACACAGTTATGGCAGATGCGTGAAAAGTAGTAGATAAGGACCACTATAGAGCCTGAATATTACCTTGGAATCACTGGAGAACTCGGAGTCCTTTTTTTTTCCCAAGGGGTGATTTTGTCAGATTTGGGTTTTAGAATGGTAGCTCTAGTAACAATGTGGAGGGTGGACAGATCTTGTGGCGCATGGTATGGAGAGGAGGAAGAAGGGACATGAACTGGCAGGTAAAACACTTGGATTTGATCCATGGCAGTGAATGGAGAGGAATGGACAGGCTCAAGAGATTTTAGATGTCAAGTACAGGATCTTGTGAGAGGCTGAATTTGAAGATGAGAAGAGTCAAGAGTCCACTTAAAAAGGAAAAATGTAAAAATGGAGCTTCAGTGATAATGATCAAAAGAAGAGGAAGAACACAGGAGAAAGTGGTACCATGGAAGACAAAGAGGAACGATTAGAGGGAAGATGACAGACAGTCTTGCACACTGCAGATAGGTTAAGGAAGACGAGAACTAGAAAGAGAAAGATGTGTTGAATTCATTGACTTTGCTGTCGGCAAGCAATAGACACAGGAAAGCTGGTAACATAATTCCTGTCAGAGTTCGAAGGCCTGAGACCCAGGGAAGCTGATGGCACAAATTCCATTTTAATGTCAGCAGAAGACTGATATCCCAGCTCAAGCAGGCAGGTAGGAAGGGGCAAATTCCTCCTCCTTCCACCTTTCATTCTATTCAGGCCCTCAATGGACTGGATGATGCCCACTCACATAGAGGAGGGCAATCTACTTTTCTGAGTCTCCTGATTCAAATGCTAATCTCCTCTGGAAACACCCTGCTATGATTTAAGTATGTGCTCTTTCCAAAACTCATGTTGAAATGTAGCTGCCCTTGAAACAGTCTTAACAGGCAGGCCCTTTAAGAAGTGATTAGAACATGAGGGCTCCACCCTCATGGATGAGATTGGTGCCATTGTGTAAGTAGGAATTTGGCTCCCTTGTCCCTCTTTTAGCCCTTCTTTTTTGTGATGCCTTCCACCATGTTATGGCACAGCAAGAATGCCCTGACCAGATTCTGGCGTTTTGAAATTGAACTTCCCAGCTTCCCAAATTATGAGCCAATAAATGGTTGTTCAGTATACATTACCCAGTCTGTTATTCTGGAGTATCATTTCTCAGGTATTTTTTCATACAGTATTTTAATAGTAGAAGATGCTGGATGGGTTCACTCCATATGTTTTTCCTTCAGTGGCATTTAAGGCAAGTGCTGCAGGCATTCTTGTCCATTCATTTTCAATTTTTCCATCTCCTTCTTCCTTATGATGATGGAAAAAAACAGATTCTGCCAAAATATTTAAAGAGATTTATTCTGAGTCAATATGAGTGACCATGGCTCAGGGATACACAGTCTCAAGAGGTCCTGAGAGAGTATTCCTGAGGCAGTCAGGTTACAGTTTGATTTTTTACACTTCAGGGAGACAGGAATTATAGGTGAAATCATAAATCAATGCATGGAAGATATACATCTGTTTAGTCCAAAAAGGCAGAACATTTCAAGTCATAGATGGGGTTTTAAGGTTTCTTTAGTTGGAAATTAGCTGAAAGAGTTAAGCTTTGTCTAAATGTTTGAAGTTAGTAGAAAGGAATGCTAGATTTAAGATAACAGGGTCAGCTATCTCTCATGTGATGCTATATTAGAGTCAGGTTAGAAAATAAGTCATATTTTATCCAGTTAACTTTTAAAAAGTGCTTAACAAGATTTTGTGATTTGATAGGCATGACTCCCAGGCCCTTTAGAAAGGAATTTGGGTGAGAGAAAATAAAAGGTCAGATTTCAGTCCTCAATTATTATCTCTCTAAAAATTGTGTTCCTTTCTTTCACTTTTCTCTTCTTTTTCTTTTCCTCTGCCTTTAGGTGACATCAATAGGTTTGGAGTATCATTATTAATATTATTATTATTATTATTATTATTATTATTTGAGTTGGGGGTCTTGCTCTGTCACCCAGGCTGGAGTGCAGTGACTCACTGCAGCCTCATCCTCTTGGGCTCAGGCCCCTTCTCCTTCAGCCTCACAAGTAGCTGGGACTAGAGGCACATGACACCATTCCTGGCTAATTTTGTGACCTTTTGTGGAGATGAGGTCTCGCTGTGTTGTCCAGGCTGGTCTCGAAATCCTGGGCTCAAGCAATCTTCCCCACCTCAGCCTCCCAAAATTCTGGGATTATAGACATGAGCTACCATACCTAGCCAGGTTTGAAGTACTATTTATTCCCACTGACATTTGAGGACCACAATGTTGCTGATCATCATGCTATAAGAAATCACTAATGTTTAATATATTTATAAAGCCAGGTTCAATAATTAGGTGAAGCAGAAATAGGCTACTTCAAGGAAACACCTACTAACTCCTAGTGTTTTCTATAGGCATCACCTACAAAGAACAACGATATAAATCTCCACTCTAGCCTGTCTCATTCAAATTTATGAAGTGTGTTGAAGCTACCCTTCTTAAGGAGATGTAAAAATTTTTTTCTCTTGCATAATTCATCAGGTTACCAATGGTAACTCCTTTGAATTCTGTTCTATCACTAAACCATAATGGTAGCTTAGGTTAGTAGGTATGTGAACATTTATCCCTATTCTGTCTCAGTAAAATGTATTCTAAGGCTCTTTTGTAAACAGATTCCACTTAATTATTTGTTTATTTATTATTTTAAAGATGTGGAGTTCAAGTCAGTGTTAAGGATACAAGTGTTCATGATGCGGGCACCCTTGTTGATGAGGTGTGCCCCCCATCCCTGGCAGAAACCCACCACTGTCAATCCCGCCTCCAACTTCTGGCAGTTTCCCACTTACAATGGTTCTTGTTAATCATTTGAGGAAACTAATTACATCATGGCTACCCCTTTGGAACATAAATGTTCATTTAGGTTCATTGCTCTGTTTCTATAGAAATAGAATTTCTATACTCTTAGAAGTACATTTGGAAAAATGACCTGCTGCCTCTACTTCTGAGCATCTTTTTGAAATGAAAATTTATTCCAAAATGGATTTTAAATTTCAGTAAAACCATTAATTAATGACTGGTTTAGGGGCATCTTTTGATGTTTTAACAATTCTATTAATTAAATAGTTATGTCTGGTCTCAAAGATATTCAAAACCTGTATTTTAAGATATTTTACATTTTTAAAATCTGTAAAAATTACCTTATCATTTTTTCTTTAAGCCATGTAGGCTGCTTTTTCCCTGTTTTCCAAACCTCTTTTAATTTTTTTCTAAATTTTTCTTTTGTCCGTAGAAATTTGCAGTTGCAATTAAATTCTTCTATAATCAGATTGTTTATAAATATGGGTTTGGAAATTAGCCAGTCTAAATTTCCAGTCTTCCTATCCTATATTTTTAAAACTCAAAAATAAGAGTGCTATAAGGAAAAGAAACATAAATTATACAGATACTTAATCATTTTTAAATTTAAAAATAGATATAACTCACATATAGCATTTACCCTTTTAGTTATACAATTCAGTAGTTTAAAAAATATATTCACAAGGTTGGGCAACAATCACTACTATGTAATTCTGGAATGATTTCATTACTTCAGAAAGAAACCACATACTCTCTAGCAGTCACTGTTTTCAAGGTATATACGTGTTCACTGTTTTCAAGGTATATACGTGTTCTAGCATATATCAATACTTTGTAACTTTTTATGAATGGATATCATGTTGTTATATGACTATACCCAAAATGTGTTTCTTATTCAACTACTGGTGGACATTTCGGTTGTTACTACCAGTTGTGAATAGTGCTGCAGTGGATTTGTGTGTGTTTGAGTACCTGTTTAATTTCTTGGTATAGAACTAGAGGAAGAACTTCTGGGCCAGTTAGTAATTCTGTGATTAACATTTTGAGGTGTTGTCAAACTGTTTTCTAAGAAGCTGCACTATTTTACTTCCTACCAGCAAAATACAAGGATTCCAATTTATTCACTATCTTCTCCAACACTCATTTTACTTTTTATTTCTAAAAAAATACCCATCCAACTGAGTGAAGTGGCATTTCATTGTGGTTTTGATTTCAGTTCCTTACTGACGAATGACATTGAATGTCTCTCATCTGCTTGTTGGTCATTTGTATATCTTCTTTAGAGAAATTGTGTTTCAAGTCCTTTTCCCATTTTTAAATGGCTGTTTGTATTAGCTGTTGATCTGTAATAGGCTTTATAGATTCCAGGAACTTTTAGACCCTGTTTAATATATGATTTGAAATTATATTTTTCCCTTATTGTGGGTAGTATTTTTTACTTTCTTGATAGTGTCCTTTGATACACAAAGTTTTTTTATTTTGATGAGATTCAATTTATCTTTTTCTTTCATTGCTTATACTTTTGGAAAGTTATATCAAATAATCTACTGCCAAATCTAAAAGCTTTTTAAAAGAAACCTCAGCAAAAATCCTTTCTTCACCTTCACCAATACCAGCAACTGTTCTAGAAGTACTTCAATGAAATTGAATTTTTGAAAAATATATGTTGTTATGGACTGAATTTTGCCCCCCTCCAATTCATATCTTGAAGACCTGATCTTCTAGTACCTCAGAATGTGACAGTATATAGAGATGGGGAATTTAAAGGGGCAATTAAGTTAAAATGAGGCCTTCAGATTGGTTCTAATTCACTCTGACTGCTATCTTTATAAAAAGAGATTAGGACAGAGACACTAGGCATGCACACTCACAGAGAAAAGGCCATGTGAGGATATAATGGGAGGATGACCATCTGCAAACCAAGGAGAGAGGCCTCAGAAGAAACCAAACCTGCCGACATCTTGATCTTGGACATCTAGCCTCCATAATTGTGAGAAAATAAAAGTCTGTTGTTCAAGCTACCCAGTCTGTGGTATTTTGTCAGAGCAGCATTATCAAAAAAATAATACATCTATAGTGAGATTTAGATTCCAATTCACTTGGAGATAATTACAATATTGAGAAGATCAAAGTGCACATTTATTCTTTTAGTGCCAATGATCTTCTGTGTCAATTTGCTTCTTTTCTGACAAAAAATTTAGAAAGTAACCAAATTTCCCTTTCATTTCAAATTTTTCCCTGTGGATTTTGGATATTTTTGAACTTTTACAGCTTCTGACCTATGACCAGAATGAGTTGGAACTAATTCAGTCCAAGTAAGTAAACTTTGATTTTGTAAATAATTTTGGTACAAGTAAATAAGACATGAAATCAATTGCAGCTAATATAAATTCCCATATAAGTCTTCAGATTGCCTATTGTCTTCGTTTGTTTAGTGTTGCTATAAAGAAATACTTGAGGTTGGGTAATTTATAAAGAAAAGAGGTTTATTTGGCTTACAGTTCTCCAGGCTGTATGGGCAGCATGGTGCTGGCATCTGCCCTCTGGTGAGGGCCTCAGACTTCTTCCTCTCACCGTGGAAGGCAAAGGGGAGCCAGCATGCAGAGATCACCTGGTGAGAGAGGAAGCAGGAGAGAACATGAGGGAAGATGCCAGGCTCTTTTCAACAAGCATCTCTCAGGAGAACTAATAGAGTGAAAACTTACTCATTACCCCAGGACACCACCCAACCATTCAGGAGGGATCCCCCCCCATGTCCCAAACACCTCCCATTAGGCCCTACGGCCAATACCGGGCATCAAATTTCAACATAAGCATTGAGTGGGGCAAATATGCAAGCTATAGCATCTTCACAGATCTATTTGAGTTCATGGCCACTTTTAAAGGAAGGTCGACAGGTCATCTGATGTGGCAGAAGAGTAAAGGAAAAACACCCACCTCAGAATAGCTAAACTGTTCAGGTGATAACTGCAATTGAAGCATAAGTGTAATTTGTTTAAGATATAATCTTTTCCAGGAAGTTTTTTTGTTAATGCAAATGCCTTCCAAGACGTATATATTATTGACTTATTGGTGTTCTTCACTGTTTTACTCTTCCTGAGTAAACATGATAATTATACTACTGATCAACAGGATACTTAGCTGCATAAATCCAGATACGGTGATAGAAATGCATTCAAAGTGTATAAAAGGGAAGTTGGAGGTGAGAGACCCAAGAGATTAAAAAAAAAAACTCTAAGAGAACTATTACTATATGAATTCCTACCCCACGTTCACTGTATTTGTTTGCAGTGTTTGTACTTAGAATTTTTTTAAGTTTAATTTTTGTTTGTCTCATAAAATAACCGATTGCTTCCGCAACTGCTGCTAGCAGTGTGTGAATGTTAAGTAATAAACCCCTCCTGGACATTCCTTTGCTTAGATAACAGTAGACTGGTGGCACCAGCCACCCCCCCCCGCCGTAGGTTCTGCATTGTTTAACCTTCTGCCTGCTTGCTAACCTAGCTTATCTGACATCCTACCCTGCCTATTTAGCAGCTCCCCGTCAATCACAGGTAGCTGAGCGGACCAGACCAATCCCAAGTGCCCCCGTACCCATTAGGAGAAATTACCCTATCATGTAAAAACAAGTTTAAAGTTCTTTCCCTTCCCTCTGTAATGATGTATAAAAACTGCTTGCCATGCTGGATCAGGGCTCTCATCCCCGAAGCTGCTACTTCGGGCGTGAGTCCAGACTCGAGCCTGAATAAAGACCCTTGTGTGTTTGCATCAGAGCTGGCTCTTTGTTGGTCTCTCGGATTCTGAATTTTGGGTTTAACATTTGGAGTCTCCAGTGAGATTTTTTTTTTCCAGAGACCTCCAACCCCAGCCTGTAGGGTCTCCATATGGGTGAGTGCACTGTATTGTCTGTCTGTCTGCTTATTTGTTACTTGTTGTCAGTGCGCTTCTTG
>JAPVLO010006388.1:0-19766 GCA_027257055.1 Cephalopachus bancanus | reverse complement strand
GGAGCGGGGGGAGCGGGCCGACCCCGGAGCCCCGCGGGGCCCCGGACTAGGCCTGGACTTGGGGGCGCCGCGGAGCGGCCAGGGTGAGGGCGGGCTCGCAGACCTCGAGGGCTCCGAGTCCGAGGGTGACTTGCTGGAGACGGGAAGGGGGGTACTTTGGGGCCGGGAAGGCCGGCCTTGCACCCCGGTCGACGGGAAGGGGGACGGCCTGGACTACGCGTCCTACTTCGCCGACGAGTCTGCGGCCATCTTGCCGCCGCTGAGCGACCGGGGTGCCTGGGGCGTCCGCAGACCCCCGTCCCCAGAGAGTGGCGCCGCCGAGGAGTCCAGCATTTGGGCGGCCCTGGAAGCAGGCCCCGGTGAGCGAGGCGCACTGGCCCCTTGCTGTGTCGAATCGCAGCCAGCTTCTGCCGCCCCTCTCCGCCGCGGTGGGACCCGGAGAAGAGGCACGAAAAGCAGGCTGGCCATCGGCGTGGATCCCCGGCGGCCCCCCGCCGAAGGTCTGGTCGGGCTGCCTTCCGACCCCGAGTCGTCAGATGAGTTCAGTGAGATGCAGCTGATGAGGGTGAGCATCCACCTCAAAGGAGGAGGCCAAGCCAAGCCCGTGAGCCCCGAGGAGCCTGGAGCCACACCCAGACCTTCGGGTGTCCAGCTCGGGGAAGGTTTCCTTCACAGGCCAGGCTCGCTCCTGACCTCTGCTCCCCCGGGACTCACTTCAGCCAGGGAAAGGAAGGCCGTTGGGGAGCTGGACACCCCCTCCTCGACGAGAATGCAGAGTGCCGTCTGGGGAAAGGGAGGGAGCAGACCCAGCTGCCCAGGAGCTGCTGCAGCAGCTGTCGGGGCCCTGCCCGGGGTCCCTCCTAGGAGGAAGGGGGCCCGGGAGAAGAAACCACCAGAGGCTGCCTCCAAGATACCCGTGGGGAGGGCCTTTCCTCCGTGGGGGCAGAGACACTCAGCAGTTCCCCGGGAACCAGGCACCTTGCCCCCGATATCTGGGGTTCCACTGTTTGGGAGGTCCAAGAGACACCCCTGGCTGTCATCGGGACCCAAACAGTCCAAGCACAGCGCCACTGGGAAGAAGGCCGGGGCGAGGAAGACAAGGGAGTCCCAGCCTGTGGCCAGAGAGGATAATGACCCAGACAGAGATCCGGTCCCAAGGGCCCAAGTGAGTGGGCCGTCCTCCTCCTCTGCCCGGTGCTTCCCCTTCCCCAGCACCCGCCTCTCTCCCCGTGCTTTCCCTGTCCCCTTGCTCAAGGCTTGTCACTGGCAGTGCACGGGCGTTAGGATGCCCAGTCGGGATCATCTTCGTAAGGCCACACTTGAAGAGAGCACTTGGGGTGTTCTGGACACTTCGCAGGTTTCCTGGCTCCTCCCCAGATGGAAGGCTTGGCCCTTTCTACCACACTGTGACTTGGGTCGGGCCACCCCTTAAAGTTTGGGCTGCAGAGCTTGGGTGTCTAGACTCACCAACTCCCTGATCGCTTCTTCCTAGCTGCTCCTCAAGCCTGCCTAACGGGGAGCCTACTGTCTCGGTATTTCCTCCGGTTTTCCCTGGCCCAGCTCTGCCTCCTGGCCTGGGGTTGACTGAGGGACAAAGTGCTCATGAGATTGGCCTCTGAATTCCCCTCCTTATTCCCCACCTCTCCACGACCCGTACACACACACAGACACACGTGCACCCATACGCACACGCACACGCACACGGCCTCACTGTGAGAAATCTTTGTTTTAGCGCCCGGTA
Organism: Cephalopachus bancanus; assembly: GCA_027257055.1. Classification (NCBI taxonomy): domain Eukaryota; kingdom Metazoa; phylum Chordata; class Mammalia; order Primates; family Tarsiidae; genus Cephalopachus; species Cephalopachus bancanus. Next base: position 18,025 of record JAPVLO010006388.1, on the reverse strand, counting down.
CACACACCAGGGTCACCTTGCGTATGTGTGCATCGAGGAGAGTTCAGCAGTGGCGACCCCAACAGTAGAGGACTTCAAGGTCCAGGAAACTCACAGCCCATGGCCTCGAGCCAGGGAGGCGTCATGCCAAGAAGCTCTGCACCCTCCGGTGAGTCTTGTGGGTTCGGTGTGGAGGAGACAGGTGGAGGAGGGATGCCCCTGTCCCTTCACGACTGGGGGGCTCAGCCTTGCTCCCAGGCTGCCCTGCCCACTCCGGCAGCTGTACCACAGGAAACCGGGTTATCAGCAGGGCTGGCCTTAAACCATATAGTCCCCCGAGTGGGGCTTGTGGGGCAGTGACGGCCATTTGTAGTATTGCCCCAAACTCCAACTGCAGAAGTAGGCTTTCCGCGGAAGTGAGCCTCTTCTGTTAAGTCCTGTTCAACCACATTGCTCCTCCCTGGGACTGCCTATGGTGGCAACTCTGCCAGTGTCGAACCCAGAGCCATAACGCTAGGGGGCCACAGGCTTACTAAGCGCTGACCCTGGGGAGCAGGGAAGGTAGGCCCAGACCCAAGGTGTGTGCCGCTGGACAGAGCAGGGACAACGTGTTGCCAGCAGAGGGTGGTGCTGCCTCACTTCAGACCCTTCTCGGCCCTTTCCCTCTCACGGTGAGGCTAGGAAGCTGGATTTTGTGTTCTCTTTCAGGTGACCAGGAGCCCCGTATCCATGCCCCAAGACTGGAAAGGCAGCAGCAACCACCGGGAGCACAGGGCTGTCCTCGGGTAATGTTTTGTCTGCCTTCTAGATCCAGGTCCAAAGTAGATGGTGGGATTGGTGACTGGGTTAAACTGACTTCTGTGTCCTTCTCCCCCACCCCCTGCATCCCACACCCCACACCCCTTGGAGAGAGGGCACCTCCTTTCCACTGAGGACTCAGGGCCAGTCTCGCCACTAGGCCCGTGGGCTGCTAGGGTGTAAGGGACGGGGGAGGGAGGGGGGGCGGGGGAGGGAGGGGGGGACGAGGAGAGAGGGGACCGGATGTACTAACGAATGGGTCATTTCTCTTCCTGCGGCGTCTGCTGGACCAGTGTGTCGTGTTACAGGCAGATATAGACGACCTCAAAGAGCAGCTAGGTATGACGAGCCCCTGGCTGGGGCAAGGACAGACCACGGTGTCTTCCTGCAGGTGCTGGGAGCATGGGGCCGGGGTGAGCTGCAGGTGCAGGTGGCATCGCTGGGACTCACATTTCTGGGGGGAGGAGCACCGAGCGGGCTGGCCCTGGAGCCTTCCGTGCGTTGACAGCTAGGCATGCGCACGAGTCGAGATGTCCTGTGTGAGCGAACTCCATGTGCTCTTGGTCCACGAGTCCCAGAGGTCTGAACTTACGACGTGTAGAGATGCCGTGTTTATTTTGCCTTGAGCTGCCGCTTGGTGTGGCTTGTGTGGTTTTTGTTGTTGTTTCTTTGCTGACTTTCATTTTAACGTGCTCTGAAATGTCCCAACTTTTGAGAACTACTGGTACGTTTTGTTCCCCCTTAAAAGACATTTCCACATTTAGTTCAGGTGATGGGTGGGCAGGTCTGTCCCAGGACTGTTTGGACAGGGCCTGGTGGGGTCTCAGGTTGCAGGGAGGGGGCTCCCCTAGGGGGAGGTGGTGGGTTTCTGTGTCCCTGTGTCTGGAGTGCCTGCCTCTGCCTCTCTGTTTCAGCGGCCATGCAGTCCCTCGTTGACAAGCTCCAGGCCCTTGGACGTGAGTGTTACACATACCATACCCCTTCCCACAATCCTTCCTGGTCGTTTAGGAGGCTATGGGCTGACTCTGGCGTGCGGCCCTTCCCTGACTCTGCTCGGTTTGACAGGTTGAACCCGGCGTCTTCATACGAGACAAGCAACTGGTACTTCAGGAGCCTGGGAGCCGTGGCCAAGCTGGTTCCCTCCGTTTCTTCTTCTTCAGCCAGGGCTTGCTCTGTCCCTGTTTTTGCCCCCTGCCCACCCCAGTTCGCCGCTGTTTCAAATTAAAGCCGCTCTCATCTTCTGTGCTCTGCCCTGTTTCTGTGTGCCTGGGGGGGCAGGGGTGACGTGGGAGGAGGACTCGGGGAATGCTCCAGGTCATAGCACCTAAGAGCAGTACCCCTGGCATTCTGTGTCGCCCATTCCCTGCGGGGCTCCTGGGCCAACCTCTGAGCAGCAGCCCGGCGTGCGCTCCGGCTCCCCGTGGTGCCCTGGGTCTGGGTTCTTGAAGGCCCTGTCCGGACACATTAGCATTTCCTCCCTACCCCTACAGGCCCGGTTCCTGGTCCCTCCACATCTGCTCCAGTGTTGGTGTCTCAGCTCCCCTCTCCCTCCCCTTCGGCGGGAACCCGTGACCTTCCAGGGCTCCAGTCCCTCTTGCCTTTCCTCACTGGGTCCCGTGTCCTGGCTCTGCCCTCTCGTCCTTCTTTCAGTCAGGAGCGTCCTGATCTCTCCCGTGGCCTGACGCCGGTGGCCCTTCCTGCACTGTTACTTGCACAGGTGTCCAGGAGCACGATGGCGCTCACAACCCCCCTCCTTGTGGAGTCACTGTCCCCGCTGGTGCCACCATGCAGTGCACATGGACGGCCCGGCCAGAAACCTGTGCGTTTCTCATCAGCTCTCACCTTTGAGACTCACCAAATCCTGTCGGTCCTCCCCGCCTCCCTTGTTTCAGTAGAGGGCTGGAGGCAAATGCCATATCCCAGTGGATGGCACAGAAAAAAGGGAAGGGAAAGGGGGCACAGAAGCAAAGTGTGAGCAGGTTTGTGTTGGGTTGGAGGTGGGGAAGATAAAGTCTGTTGTGGTACCTCCGTCCAGCTGGCGTGAAACTGCCTGTGCGCTGCAGCAACTGCGGGTGGTCCAGGGAGCCGGGATTCCGCATCCTTCGTGTCCTGGCCAGCCAACTGCCCCTTCTCCTGCTGGCTGGCTCCACAGACTTGGTTGAAAATGGCCAGGTAGCTTCCAGGGCAAGTGTGGGCGCCAGGCCTGAGTGTTCTTAGATGGTCCCGGTCAAATACTGTCCCACCACTCCCATGCCGCAGATTTTCCTGGACGTGATATCTGTGTCCCAGTCAATCTTCCAGCTGGCCTGTGAGGTCACACGAGATGGTGTCTGCGCTCCCTGTTCTGAGTTCACCCTGTCTAGCCATGGGTGTGGCCTCCTTCCTTCAGCCAGAGGCCTGGGCTGGTCAGGCCCGAGACTCTAAAGGTTTGGGTGAGGTGTGTGTAGCTTCTGCCAGCTCCCATTCCTGAGAGACTGGGTGTTGAGCCAACAAAGAGGGTGCAGATGCAGAAATCCCGAGGTGAGTGTGGGCAGGAGGGGTCCTTCTGTCTGTCCGTCTGCCTGTGTATGCTTGTGAATCAAATTAATTGGGGACGATTCCCCTTGAGGGAGAAAGAGCTGATTCCGGGAGTGGATGCAGTGGGAGGAAGCCGTCAGGGATGGAAGGGTGGACTCTACTTTTGACAAGAGATGTTTTTTCAAGTACTGACCCCTAGGAGGGCATGGAGTAGGATGAAGTGGAAGTCACCCAAGCCAACGACGGTGTCAGGGATCTGAGAATGCTGGAGTCGCTGGAGTAGGCTCTTGACCCTCCAGGGTGAGTGTGATGTCTCAGACATCTCCCGGAGGGGGGGGGGTGCAATGATGACTCAAAGGCTGGCTGCCTCCGGGGAGCTGGGACGAGCAACCTCTTGAAAGACAGCCACGGTTTCTGAAAGAACTAGAAATTGACCTTCCATGTGACCCAGCAGTACCCCTATTGGGAATATACCTGGAGGAGCTCAAGTCATTCTACGAAAAAGATACCTGCACACATATGTTTGTTGCAGCTCTGTTCACGCTAGCAAGAACATGGAACCAGCCATGTTGCCCATCGAAGCTGGACTGGGTAAGGAAAATGTGGTACATATACACAATGGAATATTATGCTGCGATAAAGAAGGACAATGTATGGACTTTGCAGCAACTTGGACGGATTTGGGGTCGATCATACTCAGTGATCTATCACAGAAACAAAGAACAGAGTACCATATGTTCTCACTCATAAGCGGACCTTGAACAATTATAATACTATAAGAAAGCATTTGGTAGTAATGCGAAACTGTCAGGGGAGGGGGGGTGGGACTGGCAGTTGAGGGAAACTGCTAGGGGAGGGAGGAGCGTACCTCATCAACAAGGGTACCTGCATAATCGATGTTTGTATACCTAATCCTGAATTGTACCCCACATCTTTATAATAAAAAGAAAGAAAAAAGGCCACGACGTGACTTAGCAAGACACGGGTAGGATGGGTGCAGTGAGGCTGGGACGTGAGAAAGAGGGACTGTCCTTGGAAAGCTGGTCAGGCTTGGCACCACCCTTCCCGCATATTCTCTCTGTCCCACTCACGGGCCCCATGGCGTGAACTCACGGATAGCGGCTATCATGCACGAGGTGGGACGATCCGAAACCTCAGAGCCGAAAAGGAACAGTAGCGGGGATGCCAACCATCTGCTTCAAATCTCTCACTGGAGAGGGTGAGCTTGATTCCTCGAGCTGAGGTTCTGACCCAGACCCGACTGGTTATTTCTGGCGGGAGGTGTCGGGGGGTGGTAAGTGCACCGGACTGGTGTCTGAGGGGAGATGTTTGGCCAACTTGGGATCTTGCAGCCAGAGAGATCTAGGCCGGTTCCGATAAGGGGAGAATGCCAGCACCAGGCCCTGCCCTGGGGAGCATGGGGTCGTGGCTGGCAACGTGTAGAAGGGGAGAAGCATGATGAGGGAGACGTGGAGGGTATGAATGCAACCCGTGGGGATTAGTTGTGCCTGCCCCTCCTCTGAGCACGCGATGTCTGTTCCGTGTTCAGAGCAACTACCGGCCACTAATGTCGCTGTAACATGTACACAGTGGGCCGTGGTCGGGGATGTGACATCCAGTTCTAAGGGAAATCGGTGGCAGACTCTGAGGCTCCGGTCTGAGAAGTCCGTTGGTCCCCTGTGAGAACGAGCGGGTCACACCTTTCCCCTCAGTGAGTGACCCCCTTTGCCTTTCCCTCAAGCCTCCTCTCCCACCAAGGAGGTTGTGAGGCCTGTCCTGGAGAGACCTGGGCCCATCCTGCCTCGTTCTGCCACTCAGCTCAGACAGAGCTTGGGAGATTTGCCCGGTTGCATGCTTGCTCTTGATGCAGCCACAGTGGTCGAGCCCTGAGTGAGATCCCACCTGGACCGCGTGCCGACGCTCCCCGTTGTTCATTTCCAAGCACAATACTGCCGTCAGAGAAGGCCGCCTCCTGTTCCGACTCCAGGTAGGGCTGAAGGTGTGTGAGTGAGCAAGCCAGCGAGCAAGAAGCAGCAAGGGCGGTGGTCCAGGCTGTGGTGCAGGACCAGCACACCACATATGGGGACACGAGGGACAGTTGTATGAATGCCGTCGTGGTGAGTAACAACCTTGGATTGTAGTCCTCGCTGTGACAAACTCCTGTGTGAACTTGGACAACGTCACACCCATCTGTCCTCCGTCTGTCTCCACGCCAGCTCCTCCTCTCCCCATCCACGTCTTCTCAAGTATGTTTCCTCTAACGATGAAGCAAATACCCGTGTTTGCCAGGTGTGGACGTGTATGTTAAGGCTTCCCGGGTGGCCGAGGGAGCTACACCTTGCTTGATTCCAAGGTGAACCCTTTGCTTGGCTCCAGCAGGATCGGCATCTCTGGGGTTGTGCAATGTCGCGGTCCTGGCGGCTCTCAAGCAGGGTCAGAAACAGGACACTGGAGGTGTTGGGAACCCTTCTGTTGGCCCGCCCCAATCACTCCCTCTCCCTGTCCCTCCCGAGGGCATCACTCTAACGACTTTTCCAGTGATCACTCTCTTTCATTTAATACCTCTTACCAAGATATACACATGAAGTTACAGGAAGTTTCATCTAAGATTGTGTCTGTAAAACATAATACACCCACACAAGCACAGAAATCACAAGCCTAACAATTTGACAAGTAAATATAAAGTGTTCAAGCCAAGGAACTACTACTCAGGTCACAATACAGTGCCTTGCACCTTCAGAGAAGTCCCACCTGAGTCTCTCCCTGTGACGGAAGCCAAACGCCCAAGGCTACACATCCTGCGTGATTCTATTTACATGTCATCCTGGAAAAGGCAAAACCACAGGGCCAGCAACAGAACGGCGGATGCCAGCCTCTGAGGGTCTCGAGAGGGGCTAACTGTTGGAGGGCGTGCAGAAATTTGGGGAGTGATGGCGATGCTCTATCTTTGGACTGTGGTGGTGGCTCTACAGCAGTAAGCATGCATAAAAACTCAGAGGCAGGCCGGGCTCGGTGGCTCGGCCTGCAATCCCAGCACTTTCGGAGGCCGAGGCGAGTGGATTGCCTGAGCCCATGGGTTCGAGACCAGCCAGGGCAACTTGGCAAGACCTCTTCTCTGCAATAAATGAAACAATTAGCTGGGCGTGGTAACGCGCCTGTAGTTCCAGCTGCTTGGAAGGCTGAGGCAGAAGGCTCGCCGGAGCCCAGCAGGTGGAGGCTGGGGTGGCGGTGAGCGTGCCACTGCACTCCAGCCTGGGCAACAGAGTGAGACCCCAACTCAAAACAAAAACTCAGAGGCCTGTATGTCAACTACTGCTCAATAATCCCGACGTTTTAGAGAAAATTGTAAAGATTACATCTCGAACAGATATTGAAATTCACTCTATAGTTTGAGTGACTATGAAGATCGGGTTTTTCTCCTCTAATCTGTTCATGTGGAGAATCATAGTAATTTATTGTCTGAGGTTAAATTCAGTTCGCATTCCTGGGTTGCATCCAATTTAGTCATGCCACATTACATATTTCCTCTCGTATCCTGTAGGATTCAGTTTGCTCATATTCTGTTTCTGTCCGCTGCTTCTATGTCATGAGTGTGTGATTGACCTGCAACTTTTCTCTGCCAAACCGTCCTTGCGGGATTTGGTACCGAGGTTATTCCAACCTCGTTAAATGAGTTGGGGGGTGTTCTCCCTTTTAAATTTTCTGCAAGAGTTTGTGTCAAATTGAAGATATTTATTCCTAGGTTTTGTCAGAATTCGGTAGCGAATCCTGGGGGCGTGTGTGTATGTGTGTGTGTGTGTGTGAGAGAGAGAGAGAGAGAGAGAGAGAGAGAGGGAGAGGGAGAGGGAGAGAGGGAGAGAGGGAGAGAGGGAGAGAGAAGTTTTTTAGTGTTTTGACTGCCGATATCTTTCTGTAATGATCACAGAATGATTCAGGCTGGCTATTCCCCCTGACATCAGAAGATTTGGCGAGTTTTGTTTTTCTAGAAACGGTGACCCCTGCTTCGTTTTCACATGGATTGCCGTAAAGTGGTCCATACTATCTCCCTTTAACCCAGACTTTGTTTTGTACATTTCTGACTTATGGAAGAGTTGCAAGGAGGGTGTACTGAGCACCCACCTATTATTCCACTGGATTAACGTAATAGCAATCTATGCTTTGTGACTGTGTAGGCACACTGTGTGAATATCCAGTTCCCCCACAATATCCTCTGGTTAGTTCTGTGATGTCTGATCATTTGTGGTTATCTCTATCTTTTCTTTCCTGATTTGGTGGCCTTCTCTCTCTTTTTTTCCTTGACAAATCTCAAGAGTCTTATCAATTTCCTCCTATTTTTTTTAATAACTTCTAGTTTTGTGACCCTTCCTGTTGTTTACTTTTTTTTTTTTCTTTTTAGGTGATTTCTGCTTTACGTTTTGTAGTGCTGAGCCCCTGAAGTCCCTAAAAGGGAAGGCGCTGTGTCTGACAGGCTGAAGAAAGGAATGACCCTGAGACAACGGATGAGGCACGGGCTTCATTCAGGAACTTATTTACAGGGAAGGTTCAGGAGCAGCCGGCTGATTAGGAAAAGCCACTCCCTTTGTAAGAAGCATGTATGTTTCATAGCACTTTACATAAGCCAGAGTACAGGGTCTAATGTGAAAAGGGTGGAGTTTCTAGTGCAGAAGCATAACCTGAGAGTATGTTTTTTAACGTATCCCATGTATGCACAATGGCTGTGATCACTCTCAAGGGGTGGGATTGTTAGCATCACGGTGAACTAAAGGTAATCAAAGATTATAGGCATTGATCGAGGTAGGCCTGATTTGGCCTGAACCAACCCAGTGGGCCGACTGCCTTAAGGAAGGGTGTGCAAGAACACTCACTTTGCATAGCTGCAAAATGTGGTCAGCAAGTGTGGGGAACTTTTTGCCCTGTTACAGTGGGCTGTGGCCTCATCGTGACCTGCATGCCCAAGCATAGAGCCCGATGGGAAGGAGACATCCCAGATTGGCCACTCCCAGGACCCCTCCCCAGGCTCCAGCCCCCTTCTTGTGCTCATGTTGTCCCTGAGTGTGTGTCGCCCTACACCTTTATTATTTCCTTCTATTTACCTTGAGCTTATATTGTTTTATTTCTCACTTGTCATTAATTTTCAGCTATGCTATTTTTTTGTTGTTGGTTTATTTGAGTTTTTTTAAAAAATTTTATTTTAAATATGTGGGGTACAACTCAGGGTTAGGTATACAAATGTTCATTTAACAGGTACCCTTGTTGATGAGGTGTGCCCCACCCCACCCCACCCCACCCCTGGCAGTTTCCCACTACTGCCAATCCCTTTCTTATAGTATTACGACAGTTGTTCGAGGTCTCCTTGTGAGTGAGAACATGTGATACTCAGTTCTTTGTTTCTGTGACAGATCATTTAGTGTTATAGACTCTAAGTCCATCCAAGTTGGTGCAAAGTTAATAATTTTGTCCTTCTTTATGGCTGCGTAATATTCCATCATATATCTGTACCACATCTTTTTTTATCCAGTCCTCTGTCGATGGGCAGCACCATGTTGCGTCCATGTTTTTGCTATTGTGAACAATGCTGCAATAAACATGCGTGTGCAGGTATCTTTTTCATAGAGTGATTTGAGTTCCTGCGGGAATATTCCCAGTAGGGGGATGGCAGGGTCATATGGGAGGTCGATTTTTAGATCTTTTAGGAATCGCCAAACTGTTTTCCACAGAGGTTGTACCAGTTTACACTCCCACCAACAGTGCAGAAGTATTCCCTTTTCACCACATCCTCTCCAGCATCTCTTGTTTTTTGAGTTACTGATGAGGGCCATCCTGACTGGAGTTAGGTGGTGTCGCAGTGTGGTTTTAATTTGCATTTCTTTGGTAACTGGTGAGGCTGAGAATTTTTTCATGTATCTGTTGGGTGCTCATAGGTCTTCTTTTGAGAAGTGTCTATTCATATCTTTTGCCCACTTTGTAATGGGGCTGCTTGTTTTTTTCGTTTCAGCACATTTAAGTTCCTTGGAGATCCTAGATGTTAGGCCTTTGTCAGACATACAGCTGACAAATGTTTTTTCACAGTCTGTGGGCTGTCTCCCTGCTCTCTTGATGTTTTCCTTGGCTTTGCAAAAACTTGTCAGTTTGATGAGGTCCCACTTGACTATCTTATCTCTTATGGCGTGGGCACTTGGGGTTTCGATCAGGGATTGGTTGCCCATTCCAATTCCCATAAGGGTGTCTCCTGCATTTTCTAAGGTTCTTATAGTTTGAGGTTTTGCGTTTAGGCCTTTGATCCATTTAGAGTTGACTTTTTTGTATGGTGATAGGTAGGGGTCTTGTTTTGATGTTCTGCATGTGGTCAGTCAGTTTTCCCAGCACCATTTACTGAATAGGTTCTCCTCTCCCCAGTGGCTGGTAGTGGAGGCTTTGTCGAAGATGAGTTGGTTGAGAAATTGAGGTTTTGCTTCCGGAATCTCCATCTTGGTCCATTGGTCTATATGTCTGTTCTTGTTCCAATGCCAGGCTGTTTTGATTATTGTAGCTTTATATAAAGCTTAGAGTCTGGGAGTGTGCTACCTCACGCTTTGTTTTGTGTGTGTGTGTGTTTTTGTTTGTTCGTTTTTTGCTGAGGAGTGTTTCAAGCTATTCATGGTTGTTTATGTTTCCATATGAATTCCTGTATTGTTGTTTCCAAGTCTGAGAAGAATGCTGCCGGTATTTTAATGGGTAGTACGTTAACCGTAGATTGTCTTGAGTAGGATGGACATCTTAACCATGTTGATTCTTCCAATCCACGAGCACGGAATATTTTTCCCTTTGTTTGTGTCATCTTTGATTTCTTTGAGCTGTGCTTTGTGGTTTTCATTGTAAAGGTCTTTAACTTCTGTGCTTAGGAATATGCCAACGTATTTTCTTTTTTGGTGGCTATTGTGAATGGGATTGTGCTTTTTATATGGGTTTTGGTTTGTTTATTGTTGGTATATAGGAATGCAACTGTCTTTTGCACATTTATCATATACCCTGAGCCTTTGCCAAAGTCCTTTATCTCAGGGCAAGGAGGTTTTTGAGAGATTCTCTTGGGTTTTCGAGGTATAGAATCATGTCGTCTGCAAAGAGGGATAACTTAACTTCCTCTTTTCCTATTTGGATACCCCTGATTTTCTTCTCTGGTCTGATTGCTCTAGCTAGGACTTCCAATACTATGTTGAACAGGAGGGGTGAGAGTGGGCATCTTTGTGCTATTTTGAATGTATGCTTTTATCACCCCACATGCTCTCCCAATACGAATTTGCATATATTAAAAAGAGTTATTGGGAGTATTTTCTGTCAAATTTAGTTCCAAACATGGGAAACAACACAAATTTCCTTTTTCACAGGACCAAATCAATAAATGGTGTTATATTCATATCATGGAATTCTCGTTCAGTAGTGAAATGTGTGAAATGCTCTTCAGAACATTGCCATGATTTGAATTTGTTCCCCCAGAATGCAGGTGTTGCCACGGCGATCACATTAAGAGGCTGGGCCTTCAAGAGGTGATTAAGCCATAATAGATCCTCTCTTGTTGGTCTGAATATGGGACAAAGAGATGGTGAGCTCAGAGGCGGGAAGGAGCACTGGCAAAACTAGTCACCAAGATGTGGGTTCATGTACTCCACATCTCCCTTAACAAGCTTCTCCTCATTCTCGCCCTACCAACCACAGCCCCACATCTTCTGAGGCTGTCTGATCCAACTTGGAGGTCTGCAGAAATGTCCCATATCCAGGGTGTTGTAGAAAATAATAGTGATTTTTGGCCAAAAAAAAAAAATGCAAGCGTAGCCCTTTCTAAGGCTGCAATACTAACTGAAACAAGTAAACAACGGTCAAAGATTTAAAGAGATCTGGGAAATGTGCTGGGCACAGGGAACTTTGAATAAGTTTTACTATATGCCTGAGTATCTGGAAGACTGCACAAATGTACAGAGTTCTGTGCATGTTCCCGAGAGACTGAGAGGACCCCAGTTACCTACTTGTCCCTCTATAAATGTGAGCACTTGTAAAAGGAGTAAGTGAAAGCCAAGGTGGATTAGTAAACTGTCTGGAGATTGAATGAATGTCCCAACTCACATAGATCATTCTGGCAAAGAGTGGAAGCCTTACTAGCTAAATGATGCTGGATGAATCACACTATCTACTTTTAAGACTTATTATAATGCTACAATACTTAAGACAATTGATGTTAGTGAAGAGATAGACATATATAAACCAACAGAGCACAATAGATAATTTTGAAATGGACCCACCCGAGTATTGTAAACCGATTTTGACAAAAGTACAAAAGAAATTCCATGGATAAAACACAGTCTTTGAAAAATGGCATTGCAACATTTAAGTATTCACAGGCAAAAAAGAACCAGAATATACATTTCACACTTGATCTAAAACTCAAAATGGATGACACAAATAAATGTAAAACATACAGTTATAGTACCTTTAGAAAAAAAATAAGAGAAAATCTTCATGACCTGAGGTTAGAGGAAGAATTCCTAGACATGACACCGAAAACATGATTCTTAAGAAATCATCAGGAAGGCCGGGCTCGGTGGCCCAACCTGTAATCCCAGCACTGAGGTGGAAGGATCAGCCTGAGCCCAGCAGGTCGATGCAGGGGTGGCTGTGAGTGTGCCCCTGGACTCCAGCGTGGGCGATGGAGTGAGACTCCAACTCAAAAAAAAAAAAAAAAAAAGCATGAAGTTATAAGGGAAAAGGTGCTACATTCGATTTTATCAAAATTAAAGACTTTTGTTCTGAGACTGTTAAGATTATGAAAAAACAGGTATACGATGGAAGAAAATATTTGAAAAGCACATACTCAACTCACACCCAGAATATACAAAGTACTCTTTTTTTTTTGAAAGCAGGATTTGTTGAGAGGACAGAAAAGCTCCCAGAGTGGGAGGGACCCAAAGGGGGCGCCCTACAAAGAACTCTTAAAGCTCAACAATAAGAAAATAAGCATCTCAATGGAAAAATGGTCAAAGAACTTGAACAGACACTTCATCACAGAAGATATAAGACACTTCACCAAAGGGGATACAAGGATGATGAGCACATAAACAGGTGTTCCACGTCATTAGCCATTAGGAAAACAGAAATTAAAACTACAATAAGATTCAAATATACACCTATTAAAATGGCTACATTTTTGAAAATAGCGACAACGGCAAGTGCTGGTGAGGATGCAGAGCAACTGGCACTCTCATATACTGGTGGAGGGAATGCAGAATGGTACAGCCACTCCGGAAAGCAGTTTGCCAACTTTATTATAAAGTTAAGAATACACTTAACCACATCACCCAGCAATATAGCTCCTGGTGCTTGCCCTGGAGAAATGAAGACTATGCTCACACAAAAACCTGTGCATGAAGCAAAGAACAGAATATCACACGTTCCCACTCATAAGTGGGACCTGAACACTGATTACAAAAATAGAAGGGAGGGATCAGCAGTGGTGAGACACTGCCAGGGTAGATTGGGGGGAGGGGCATGTAACAACACAAAGGGTACCTGATCCAAAACCAGGGGAAGTGAGGACCAGCTGGAGGCCCAAACTTCACCTGCACATACATTACTTATGTACCTAATCCTGGCTTGTACCCCACATCTTTATAATAAAATAAAGTAAAAAATAAAAATAAAAAAGTGTGCATGAATGTTGATAGCAGCCTTATTCATAACCACCAAAAACTGAAAGTAAGTAAAATATCCTTCAACAAATAAATAGATAAACAACCTCTGGTACATCCGTGCATCAGGGCACTACGTAGCCACATAAAGGAAGGAACAATTAATACACGTATAACTTGGATGAATTAGAAATGGCCGTACTAAGTGAAAGAAGCCAGTCTCACAAGGTTATATACTGTATGAATATGTTTGCATAACATTCTAGAAAAGGCAAAACTGTAGAGACAAAAAAAACACATCACTGGCTATCAAGATGGGTTTGACTACAAAGGGGCAGAACGAGGGAGATTTTGGGAATGATGGAACTGTTCTGTATCCTGATTGCGGTGGTAGTTTACATTAATCTCTATCCGTGTGTTAAAATTCATTGTACTGAAAACCAAAAAAAGTTAATTTCACCATGATGATTACATATATAATTAAGATGTTTTCCATGGGTCACACATTAAAATCCGATACTGTAATGGCATGCAAAATAGCACCGATCTCCTCAAAAGCGATATTGGAAGTTAAAAACCAGTAGATCCGTGCCTTTAAAATCTTTGGTGAAAAAAACTCTGGGCTTAAAATTCTATACCCAGCTATCAATTTAATATTTAAGACAATTTTTGTTCATGCAAATCCCCAAAGAAACAATCTCCCATATACCTTTTCCCAGAAAGTTCCTGGATATGTCCCATAAAAACATTGGCTTAAACTTTTTTTAAAAAGTGGGTTCCGGCCGGGCGCAGTGACACAAGCCTGTAATCCCAGCACTTCGGGAGGCTGAGGCGAGAGGCTGTCCTGAGCCCAGGGGTTCGAGACCAGCCTGGACAACTTGAGGAGGCCTCGTCTCTACAATATATCAAAAAAAAAAAAAAAAAGCAACAACAAAAAAACAGCCGGGGGGTTGTAGCGCGTGCCTGTAGTTCCGGCTACTTGGAAGGCTGATGTGGACGGATGGCCTGAGCCCAGCAGGTCGACGCAGGGGTGGGCGTGAGCGTGCCACTGCACTCCAGCCTAGGCAACAGAGTGAGACTCTGATTTTAAAAAAAGAGAAAAAGTGGGTTCCGATACACAGAGGACGGAGGACACCACTTAGGGACTTGGCAAAGGAATGTTCTAGAACAATGAAGCACCCTTAGCAACCAATAAAGATCGGAGCAGAGTCTGAGAAAGTGATCTCCAAGAACAAAGGAATGGACAGATTTGAAGATTTTTAAGAATCCTGCCGTAGGCCTATGACAGTAATGTAAGCTCTGTTAGGGCAGGAAGTTCATCTGTCTTGTTCACTGATGTAGCCTCCAGTCTTAGAACAGCACCTGACACATGGCAATCCTTCAACAAAGATACGTTAATGCAAAAGAGAGAAAGAGTGACTGGGAGGAGAGGAATTTGAGATAGTGAGTATATACAACTCTTTCAAGGGGTTTTTCTGTAAAGGTGATCAGAGAAATATAGGATAGTGTGAAGGGAAAGTGGGATCAGAAGAGAGTTGTTTTGAGTTGGGAGGAATGACATGATCGTATGCTGATACAAATGATTCAAAAGAGAGGAAAATATTTATGATGGAGATTTTTTCTCTGATTGCCCATATGTTCTCAGTAAAACGGGAAGTAAGATCATCAGATGAGGGTGAAGATGGTCCATGATCAGCAAGTACCTCGATATCCTCAACTTCTCTTGCTCTTCCTCTCATCTTCTTGATTGACTTTAAGCTGGCTGTTAACTAAAAGTATTGCTTTTTTTGAAGCCCTCTTAAGTGGTGCCATCTTCTCTCTCACACCTCTACCGCCATAAGATGACACCTTTGTATAACTTGGAACCCCTTAACGTTATTGAGACTAGTTTTATGGTCTAGAATATGTTCCATACTGGAAAACGTTCTATGTGGACTTGAGAAGAATGCATATTCCACTGTTCACCTAAGTGAAGTGCTCCATAGATGTCAGTTAGCTTCAGTTGGTAGTGTTATTCAAGTCTCCTATATCATTGCTAATTTCTTCCAGTTACTCTGTCAGTTATTGAGAGTGGAATATTGAAGCCTCAGAATACTACTGCAGAATTTTCTGTTTATCCTTTTTGTCAGATTTTGTTGGGTGTATTTTGGGGCTATGTTATTATGTGCATGTAAGTTTATAATTGCTATGTCTCCCCAATGAACGGAACCTTTTATCATTATGAAATTGTTCTGTTTTGTCTCCAGTAACAATTTTTGGCTTAAAAGTGTATTTTGTCTAATATTATTATGGCTACTCCAGCACTCTTTTGGTTACTGTTTTCTTGGTGTATGTTCTTTCATCCTTTTACTCCCAGTCCAAAGTATGTCCCCTATTAAAAGCATAAAGGTGAATACTGCTTTTGATATTCAGTGTGGCAATCTCTGCCTTTTGATTTGAGTATGTCATGAACTTAGTACACAAATGCTAGGAGTGTTCTATATTTCTCGTGTCTTTTTTGTTCCTCTATTCCTCCACATTACTACTCTCTTTTGTGTTAAATAAACATTTTCTAATGTACTATTTTGATTCCTTTGGTTTCTTTAAATATATTTTTAAAAGCTATTTTATTAGAACTTACTCTAGGGATGACAAGCTGCATCCCAGCTAAAACTATTTCAGATTAGTACGGCTAGCTCCCTTTGTATATGGACATTTGCTCCAGTATACCTCCCTTAGTTCCCACTTGTTTTTTGCCATTATTATGAAAAATATCTTTATACATTATAAGCCCAACAATACTGCTCTATAACAGTTTTTTAATGTAATTTTCTTTTCTTTTTATTTTCCTTTCTTTTTCTTTTACTTTTTTTTCTTTCTTTTTGAGTTGGAGTCTCACTCCGTTGCCCAGCCTGGAGTGCAGTGGCATGCTCATGGCCACCCCAGCGTCGACCCGTTGGGCTCCGGCGATTCTTCCGCCTCAGCCTTCCCAGTAGCTGGAACTACAGGCGCTCACTACCACACCCGGCTAATTTTTTTGATTTATTGTAGAGATGAGGTCTCGCCAAGTTGCCGGGGCTGGTTTCGAACTCGTGTGCCTAGGCAATCTGTGCGGCTCAGCCTCCCAAGGCGCGGGGATTATAGGCTGAGCCACCGAGCCTGGCCAATTTTTGACTTATTGTAGAGACTCGCCAAATTGCCCGGGCAGGTCTCGAACCCATGGGCTCAGGCAATCCACTTGCCTCAGCCTCCCAAAGCGCTGGGATTCCAGGCTGAGCCACCAAGCCAGCCATGTAATTGTCTTTTAAGTCAAAGAAATGTCTTCATCTGTTTATGCTGCTATAACAAAATACTGAGACTGGGTCTTCCAGTATCCTGGGTCCCTCCCTTCAAACAGTTCTGTCCTCAAGGCCCGGAGTGATGGGCCTGTGATGAGAGGGGCAGCATCAAAGATCTCTGAAATGGCTTCAGGGTCATTCTCCCATTGTCTTGATGAATAGCATCTGACTTCCTTCTATTCGTATTAATCTCCTTATCAGAAAGCTGCTTGACTACACACTTAGATTTTCTCTCCTAAACATACCTTTTTATTCTTCGCACAGTCAGGCTGAGAATTCTCAAATCTTTATTTTCTGCATCTTGCTTATTGATTTATTCAAGCCAGGGTTTCACTCTATTGCCCAGGTTGGAGCGCAGCGGCATGAACACAGCTCACCACAGCCTCGAACTCCTGGGCTCAGGTGATCCTCCTGCCTCAGTCTTCTGAGTAGCTGGGACTACAGCCATGTGCCACCATGCTCAGCTAATTTTTTTTTTTGGTAGAGATGAGGTCACACTATGTTGGCCAGGCTAGTCTTGAACTCCTGGGCTCAAGCAATCCTCCCACTTCAGTCTCCCAAAGTGCTGGAATTACAGGCGTGAGCCACTGCACTTGGCCCTGTTTAATTTTTTAAAATATGTATTTTTAAATTTTATTTAGTTCTTAAGTCTTATTTTATTCACAGGGTACATGTGCAGGTTTGTTACATGGGTATTATGTGATGGTGAGATTTGGGATTCTGTTGAGCCTCTCATCCAGGTGGTGAGCATGGTACCTAACAATGGTAGTTTTTCAAACCTTGCCCCCACCCCCCTCTTCTTTAGGAGTCTCCAGTGTCTATTATTTCTGCTTCCCTTTAAATTATACATTGCATCTTTAAACAGTATCTCTCTTCTTGCATTTTACTACAAGCAATCAGAAGTTATGCTGCACTCTAAATACTTTGCTGCCTAGAGATTTCTTCTGCCAAACATGTCAGTTCATTGT
Organism: Cephalopachus bancanus; assembly: GCA_027257055.1. Classification (NCBI taxonomy): domain Eukaryota; kingdom Metazoa; phylum Chordata; class Mammalia; order Primates; family Tarsiidae; genus Cephalopachus; species Cephalopachus bancanus. The sequence goes on along the minus strand of JAPVLO010006388.1, from coordinate 790 downwards.
TTTTAAGATCTACCTTCCGTAATGTCCTAGGACATGGACATAATTCAGCAAGGTTCTCTGCCACTTTGTACCAAGGATGGCCTTTCCCCCAGTTTCCAATACCTTGTTCCTTATTTCCATCTGAGACTTCATCAGAGTAGGCTTTACTGTCCATATTTCTACCAGCATTCTGGTCTCAATCACTTAGTTAATCACTAAGAATACCGAAGCTTCCCCTACAGCTCTCCTCTTCTGAGTCCTCGCCAGAATCGCCCTGAATGCTCTGCTCATGGTAATACAGACTTTTCCCAGCGTCCACTTCAAAGCTATTTATGTTAGTCTGTTTTGTGCTGTTATAACTGAGGAACCCAAGAGACTTAAGAGGCTATACTTGCCACATACCCCTACCCCACGTTCGCTGCACTACCTTTCACTAACCCCCACCTCACGTTTAATGTATTTTATAAATTCCTACCTCACATACACTGTAGTTTAAAAATTCTACCTCTGATCCCGTGAGACTAGGCACGAATGGGTGCCTGGTAGCGACGGCAACTGTAAAGCTTTCACCATGATTTAAGCAGTGTATACTTAACTCTGTAGACCCCTCCTGAACATTCCTTTGCTGAGATTAGAGTAGACCTGGTGGCGCCACTCACCCTCCCGGTGGGCTCTGCGTTGTTTCAAACCTCCTGCCTGCTTGCTCAAGTTAATTAGTTGCATAAACCTAGCTTATCTGGCATTCCATTCCACCCGCTTGGCAGTTACTTGTCCATCACAAGTAACTAAGCCTGAGCCCACGCAAAACGAA
>JAPVLO010006372.1:0-53411 GCA_027257055.1 Cephalopachus bancanus | reverse complement strand
ACTTCTCAACGTTCTGCTGTGGCACTTTTGCCAGAGGGAGTAACAAGTCACATCACCTTGCTGGAACTTTCTCCTCGCCTACAAAAATAAAACTTCTAGTCACTGATAAAGAAGACAGAAAATCTGTAACTGAGAGACTACTGAAGTTGATAGGATATTAATTTGGTTTCATTGAGAAATGATGATGCACAAATAAGTGATTCAGCAAGCAGTTAGATAGAAATAGATGCATGTTTATATATTTATAAAGTTAATAGTGTAATCACTGGCACAAAATGAAAACTCAAACATATGGCTACCATTAGTTATGTTAAACTTGATCCTTATCTTCAATGAATTTATTGTCTACATGAAAGATTTGAGAAATGCACACACACTGTAAATTGAATGAGATAGTTGATTATCATTTTTAAAAGAACAGTACTAGGTAAAGCTGAAAATGTTTCTTTCTTTCTCAATAAAAATGTATTGACCTTTATATCTATACCTGAAATAATAAAATCAAGGAGTCATAAGCTTGAACTGGAGGAGAGACATACTCTAATTTTATAAAAGATTATAGGACATCTGTATATAATCAATGACATCCTCCAAAGCCTTTCTATTAAAGATCATTTAAATAGATATTTTGGTACCCCATTAATTGCTAAGCTTGTTTCTAAGAACTGAATATGCAGAGTTCAGAAGGACAGATATTGCTTCTGTCGATACAAGATTAAATTCCTGCTGCTTAAATGAGATTTATCTTTCATAAAATAAGTAAATAGATTTATACACATTTTCAATTTTTAAACTGTAAGTAAACTGGCTAAATCTCTGTAATTTTGGATATGGTAAAACACTGCAAGTTATTTATAAAAATAAACAAAAGACATGAATGACTGTTTAGTGATCTAGCATATGATATAGAACAGGTAGAAAGCTACTCAGACATCCATCAAATATACAACATGTCATCTCAAAGTATATGTATATTGTGGAAAGGTTTAATTCAGTCAACTAACATCCACGTTACCTCAGATAATCATCATTTTTGTGGTGACAGCACTTAACATGCACTCCCTTAGTATTTTTCTTTTTCTTTTTTTTTTGAGTTGAAGTCTCACTCTGTCACCCAGACTGGAGTACAGTGGCTGCTCCCAGCCACCGCAGCCTTGCCTGCTGGGCGCTGGTAATCCTTTCGCCTCAGCCTTCCAAGTAACTGGAACTACAGGCACCTGCTACCATGCCTGGCTAATTTTTGATTTATTGTAGAGATGAGGTCTCGCCAACTTGCCCAGGTGAGTCTCAAACCCATGGGCTCAGGCAATCCACTCACCTCAGCCTCCCAAAGGCACAGGATTACAGGCTGAGCCACCGAGCCCAGCTAGTATTTTTCAAGAATACAGTATATCAACATTAACTACAGTCACCAGGCTATACAATAGATCACTTGAACTTAATCCTCCTTGCTAATTGTAATTTTGCATTCTTTGATTAACATCTCTCCAACTTTCCCTCAAAGTGCCCCAGTCTCTGGTAACCACCATTTTACAAAAAATAAATTTCTGTGTTTGAATCTGGTCCCTGTTAGGGGTTTCCCTTACCATCTCTGACTTGGAATTCCAGTCCCATTCTCAGACTTTCAGTGAGGCATGTATTCTACTGTATTTGCTTGTTTGTTTTTCTTTTGTTCCCAGTCTCAAATTTATTTTTTTAAGTAATTGGAATAATGATATTCAAATGACAGTGTTATCTGTTTCTTTGGAAGGGAAATCATGGTTCCAGTGGACATTTATTTTATTTTGATATAACTGTTTTTGCTGCATCAGTAAATGCATTTGACATCTCAATTGTCTGATTCAGTAAAGATTTATTACTTATTCATGCAATCTGTATTGCAGGTTGAGTGACCTGTCTTGATTTTATAGTTATTGTCATCTGCAGTTAGTACCATTTTAGTAAAAGGTCTGTAGATTAAGATTAAAGACATGGAATTTTAGCCCACATTCAAGAAGTCATTACAATGTTACCAACAGGAGAGATTGAGTTTAATTTTTATAAGATAGGCAAACCTTCCCTGAAGTAAATAAATTATAATGGCCTTTTAGTCTACTAGAGCTGATATAAGTAAATACAATAAACATGGTAACTTATAAACAACTGGAATTTATTTCTCACAGTTCTGGAGGCTGGGAAGTCCAAGTTCAAGGTGCTGGCACATGTGGTGTCTGATGAAGAACCACTTTCTGGTGCATAGATGGCACTTTCTTGCTCTGTCTTCACATGGAAGAAGGGCAAATGAACAACCTTGGACCAATTTTTTTAAAACATTCATTCCATTTGTGAGGGTTCTGCCTTCATGACCTGTTCACCTACCTAGGGTCCCCAGCTCCTAAACCATCAATTTGGAGGATAATATTTGAATATATGAATTTTGGGGGGACAGAAACATTCAATCTATAGCACATCGCTAGACATTTACTCAAATATACACCAAAAGACATTTGTGACACTGTTAGAAACACATTATAAACATATTGCAATAATCAAATCTGGAAAGAAGTCAAATGTTCTTCAGAAATAATATAAATACATTAAATAGTGACATATATCCTTATCAAGCAATGAAAATGGATGAATTGTGGTTACATACATGGATGAAAATCACAAAGAATAAGTTATTGAAACTCAGACACAAAAAAGTACATACTATAAAATTCCATTTTATAAAGTTCAAAACATCCAAAAATAGAAGAATGTTTATCACCAAGATGAAAAGAGTAGGGTCTGAGAGAGAGTAATTAAGAGATTTCTGTCATTCTGGTGATGTTATATTCTTGATTTGGGGGCTAGTAACAAAGTTCTATTCATTTTGTGAAAATTCACCCAACTATTCCCTTATAAAAGTTTTGGACTTTTCAGTACCTATGTAATATTTTAATTTAAAATATTACCAAAAAAAGAGAAAAATTACCAGAAAAGCTTACATTATCCTTCCAAGAAGCTAATATATTGTAAGATGTCCCACAAATCTACAAGGGATTGGTGAGACCTGGTACTTTTCTTCCTGTATTCTGATATGGTGATTATAATCTGGCCATGACCAAAGCATTCAGGATTATCCTAAGTAGTAGTTTTCAAAGTTTAGCATGAATCCAAATTATCTAGAAGGTTTGTTAAAACATTGATTGCTGGACCTCATCCCCAGAGTTTCTGATTCAGTAGGTACAGAGCAAGGCCATCATCTCAACTCTATAGTTCATAAGTAGTTGAACTTACTTGTCCACTTTTTAAAAATTGAGCCTCTCCATGACATTTGATATTGTTATAAACTCAATCTTAGAGAACTCTCCCTTTTCTTGCCTTTTGTGAAAAGCTTTCCTTTTGCCTGTCTAGCCTCTTCTTATCTGGCTACCTCATTACCTCTTCTTAATGTACCACTCTTTAATATTATTTTTAATATCTCTTTCTTTAATATTAGTGCTTCTCATACATAATTCACACTATATATGGGGAGGGACCCTCTAAAAATGGAATAATCTTTTGGAAGGTGAGCCCCTTGTAATACAGGCTTCCCCCATTAGGTTTGTGTTCTAGGAACATATTGACATCAGAATACCAGTAGCATTTTTGTGAGATTCTGCATTGGGCTTCAATAACTTACATATTCATTTTGTCTTTTTAATTTAATTTAATTTAATTTTGTTTTATTTTATTTTATTATTTTTGTGGCAAACAGATGACTGGTTCTTCCACCATGACAGCACACTTGCCAATGCCATGCTGAGTGTTCAGCAATTTTCCACCCCAAACAGCATCCGATCCCCCACCTTCTCTATTCATCTGAACTTGCCTGAGGGATTCTTTTTTTTGTTTGTTTCCTGGATGAAAAAAAATCATCAAAGGAAAATGTTTTTCCTATGTGGAAGAACTGAAACAAAAAAATGGCAGAAGTACTAAAAGGCATTAAAATTGATGACTTCAAAAACTGTTTTGAGCAGTGGAGAAAGTGTCTTCATAAGTGTAGTGTATCAAATTGAAAGTTCTTTGAAGGTGACTGAAGTTAAATACCTAAGAATAAATACTTATTATTTTATAAATGCATCCAATTTGGAGAGAGTCCCCCTTGTACTATCTCTCAGGGTGATATCTACTTACTGTATTTTAACCATCCTGAAGGTATATAATGATTCTGCAATTTATGTCTGTTGACTCAATCCTCAGCCATTCATTCAACTGCCTAAGAAGAATCTTTAATACTCAAAATACATACTAGCTAGTTTAGATACCAGTTAACTTTCTAAAACTCTCATTCATTTCAAAGACTTGATTGCGTGAATTTTAGTGTATGGTGTTATTGATTCTTGTTTGCAGAGGAGATTCTCAGAAATACTAGGATCTTGAAGCAGTGTCTTAGGACAAGTAAAACAGAAGACATTATTAACATTTAGAGGTGGGGAGACTTTACTTCCCAAATTTTGACTACAAATATTGTGAGATGAAAACCACAGTATGTGTTTATTGCTCTATTTCCTCAGAAAGACTAAATATTCCTACCAACAAAGCAGTTAGGATGGTCCCCTGAAGCTGAAGTCTGTCCTATTGCAAGTGGGAAATTGTGACTTAAAGCATATCCAAACCTAGTCCTTAAAAACATTCTTTGTTGCCTAGCACAGTGCTTGGCACATGACTGTTTTTTTGTCTCTTAATTTTCTGTGTCTACCCAAGAGGTTCTCATCAAATGTGAAGCACAGCTTTTTCATTTCCTTAGAGGAGAGAGATGCTGCATAACTATCTATGTTTATTGTTATATTTAATTTTATTTACAAATTTGAGAAATCTTCTGAATGTTTATGGAATTGCACTTAGGTCATTACTACTCCTAATATGGCCATAAATGACTGAATTATGACTCATAAATACATTATAGCATGCTATGTATCTATAAATAAAAGTTAGAGGTAAACATTCTAAATTCTTGGTTTGAGAAACTTTCAGACTTCAAAGCCTGGAAACTCCTGGAAGGAGATGTCAAAAAGGTCAAGAAGTAAGACCAACTTCAATGTCAGAGGTGACACAGTCAGGTGAGGAAGTGCAAAGATTACTGAACCTTTTTTGGCTATGAATTTTTATAAGATTGCATCATGAACAGAAGCTAGTTACAGTTTCAATCAAACTAAAAGGCCAGGACTCCGTTTGCAAAACAAAACATAAACTGAGCCATTTGTTCAAGTGGTCAGAAGATTGTTTGTTACATTGGCTCAGGACAAAAAAAAAAAAAAAAACAGCTGACTGGCCTTAGGTAAGTCACTTATATCCTCTTGGAACAAAGTTCTTTCTTCTATGAGTGAGAACTGTCATCAAGACCATTTGGGAGGTTCTGACATTTAGACATGAGAACTCTTTTCCTGTTATTTAAGCATTAAACCAAGATAATCTGCCAAGCTTCAGTCTTCTGTCATGGCTTTATCTCATGACAATTTCTCAGTCTAAGATCTGGGTTTTTCAGGAACCCAGGATAATTACAACACAAACTAAAGACAACCTTTTCTGAGCACTTTCTTAGATATTTTTCATAACACACACACACACACACACACACACACACACACACACACACACACGTATGTATATGTATAATTGTATTCTCAAATGTTTAGCTGCAGACCAAAGTAATTGAACTGACAAGCTCTTATCCTAGAGCAATTTCTAGACTCGTTTTGCCAAAAACTGATATCACATTTGTACCGTGAAATATTCCTCAGTAATAAAATGGATATTAAATATTGGGACATGCAACGATTTAAAAAGATCTTCAACTCACATAAAATGTGAATCCCTTAAGATTATTGTATGATTTCACTTATAAAACATTTTGAAGTAACAAAATATTAGAAATTAAAGACAGATTAGTAAGTGGTTTCTAGGGATTAGGGAGCAGGATAGGGAAGAAGGGAGGTGAATGTAGTTATAAAAGGGCAATAGAAGGCATCCTTGTGGTGATTGATATGTTTTATATCTTGACTGTGGTGGTGGATACATAAACCTACACATGCAATGAAACTGCATAGAATGAAATGCACAAGAGTAAATGAATGCAAGTAAAACTAGCTAAATGTGAGTAAATTTCATGGATTGAAGAGGGTTGGAGGAAATGAGTAGTTGCTGGTCAAAGGATACAAAGTCTCAGACTGGAGGAATAAGTTTTGAGATCTGTTGGTAAAGCAGGGTGACTATAGTGAATAATAATATATAATTCAGAATAAGTCAGACTAAATTTCAAATATTTCACAACAAAAATGATAAGCAATACAGGTGGTTAATATTTAACTTAGAAATCCTCTTCTACCCTGGGAATGACATAGACCATGATTTCAAATCTTTTTATCTTGTCACATGCTGTTCAAATATTTGTGTTCCCTTACAAATTCATACGTGGACATTCTGTATCCTGTGGTAAAGATATTAGGAGGTGGGAGTCCTTTGGGTGGTGAATAAGTCATGAGAGTAGAATCCTCATGAATTAAAATAGTCCTTTTATAAAATAGGCTTAAGAAAGCTCATCCACCTCTTCCACTATATGAGGACACAGCAAGAAAGCACCATCTATGAATCAGAAAATGGGCCCTCACTAGCCACTGAATCTGCCCACGCCTTGATATTGGATTTCCCAGCCTTGAGAACTGTGAAAAACAATAGCCTGAATGAACTAAAGTCAGAACATTGATACCAAGAAGTAAGGGTGCTACTGTAACAAATACCTAAAAATATGACAATGGTTTTCAAACTAAGTAATCAGTAGAGGCTGGAAGAGTTTTGAAATGCATGCTGAAAAAACCTTATGTTGCAGTGAATAGAGCAGTTAGGATAATTCTGGTGAGGTCACAGAAAGAGAAAGAAGAATTATATAGAAAGCCTTAATCTTAGGAAACATGCAAGGAGTCAAAAACAAAATGTCTGTAGAAATATGGATAGTAAAGATCATTCTGATAAGGGCTTAGATGGGAATAAGGAACACTTGATTGGAAACTTTAGAAAAGGTGATCTTTGTTATCAAGTGTCAATGACCTTGGCTGCATTGTGTTTGTGTTCCAATGTTTTGTGAAAGGTAGAAATTGTGATTGATGACATAGGATATTTGACCGAATAAATTTCTAAGAAAAGTGTTGAAGGTGTGACTTTGCTTCTCTTGTACACTTATAGTTAAATATAAGAAGAGGAAAATGATATAAAGATGAAATTTTTAATCAAAAGAGAAGCAAAACTTAAGAATTTGGAAAATTTTCAGACTTTCCATGTTGTATAAAATAAGGAAATGTGTACAGAAGAGAACACCAAAGGTGTGATCAAGTGATCCTTTGATAACACAATTACTATGGATTGAACAGGGGCTATTCGTCAAGAAGATGGAAGAATGATGCCAAAGACAATTTGGAAATCATGGGGCTCCATACCCATCACAAGCGAAAGGGCCTGAGGAACAGAGTAATTTCAAAGGAGCAGCTGAGGACACCTATTAACCTCAGCAATTTGCTGCCAGCATGCAGTTGATAAACTTATGAGCCACTCCAGGTGCGCTTCTGACAAGCCTTGGTATGATGTGAACTATGCCCAGCAAAATTGTGGGAACACTGTTGACTCCATTTAGATTTCAAAAGACTCCCGAATTCTGGTAAGATGGCGACAGCATAGGTGGAATTGTGAGATTCTCCAAATGTGAGTTCCCAAAAAGACTCTTACTTTTCTTCCCCCATCCCGCTGTCCACCACCAGCCACACTGTTCTGAGGTCCGGGGACCCTTGGTCCCATGAGGGCAGAACATTGTTGTCCTCAGCTGCTGCTGCTCCACTATACGTGACCCCCCACCCACGCGGGAGTCTAGGGTCTCGGCTCCCTCCCTGGCTACATTGTCTCGCCCAGCACCCAGCACCAAGCCACCAGTCACACAGGGAGGTCTGGGCGCCTGCCCCTCAGAGATACTGGTTCCATTTCTGGCTGAAGTACCCTGTGAGGGGCCCAGGGCCACTCTTGCTGCTCACTGCTTGCCCTTTGGAGCCTTGGAGCTCTGGAGTTCTGGACCCACCCTGGGTGAGGCACTCAGTGCATGATGCCATGCTTGTGTAAGGGAACAGCATAGAGAGAGAGAGAGAGAGAGAGAGAGAGAGAGAGAGTTGGAGTCTCACTCTGTCACCCAGACAGCTGGGCTCCAGCAATCCTTCAGTTTCAGCCTTCCAAGTAGCTGGAACTACAGGCACACGCTACCATGCCCGGCTAATTTTTTTAAATTATTGTAGAGATGAGGACTGCCCAGGCAAGTTTTGAACCCATGGGCTTAAACAATCCATTCATCTCAGCTTCCCAAAGTGCAGGATTATAGGCTGAGCCACCAAGCCTGGCGGAACAGCATATCTTAAGGAGGTGCTGATCGGAGGCTCTAAGCTTCAGAGGAGGAAACTCCCAACACCCTCCCCCACCCCAGCCTGCTGGTGACACCCCGGATCCAGTGCCCAGCTGTGCAACTGATACCCGGCGCCTAGCACACCACCACAGTCCATCATAGTGGATCGCCCAGGGACCCAGACAAGTGGAGAGAAAGGATCTGTGAAAAAGGAGCTGCCACTGCGCCCATTCTCTGGGCAGTGATTTGCATTGCCCCGCCCACCTAGGAGGAGTCTCCACTTCAGTTCCTAAGGTAACATCACTAAACAGGAGACAAATCCACCCCCCTACGCTGAATCAGACACAGGCAACTAAGTGTCACAGACCTCCCAGGCAGTAGGCTAAAAGAACAAACCCAAGCTGTGAGTAAATCTAGCTGTCTGCAATGAAAGCAAAGGAGAGAGTCTGGATATCAGAGCTGAAGATACTTTAGACACTCAGGAAAGAGTCCAGAGCTAGTCTGATTTCTTATTTTGACTTTTGTTTTTATCATTTTGACTGTTTTGCTCACTTTTGTTTGCTTTTTGATTTACACTATCTGTTTGTGTTAGGGAAAACCCATCAAAAGGCACAATTTTATTGGTCTGTCTTTGTGTAGCTACCAGTATTCTTTAGGGAATTTTGCTTGTGTGTTTTTTTTTTCACTTCTCTCTGGCCTTGTGTCTCTTTTTCATCTGTTAGTCGGCATGCATGTCTGTTTTCCCTCTCACTCTTCTCTCTTTCTAACTTCCTATTGACCCCCCATTCCTCCATTATTTTCCTCTTTTGTACCTCCTTTTGTTCCAGGGAACAAACCTACATCCCACTGCACAGACAGATTGTGAGGCAGTGGGAAATAGGTTCCAGTGTGCTCATACATCTGTTGGTGGATGCTGGAATCAGCATATAGAATCTGAATCACAACTTCCCTCTCAATTAAACTTCAAAACTGCAAAAAGTACAGCCCACAGCCTACACTCCAACCTCAAAAGTGAACAAAGCCAGAAAACCCTCATAAGGAAGAACAGGAGATTGCACAAGCGAAGCAAAAGCAACCCCACCTTCCCTGAAAAACAGAATTAAAGAAGGGGAGAGAAAGGGGGAGAGAGAGAAAAATCTACACAAATGAAGAAAAACCAAAAGAAGAATACGGGTCTCTCCCAGACCCCTGGGAGGGCAGACACAGAGAAAACTGACTTTGGAATGCAAGCAACTGCAAACCTAGATATGAAGACATTAATGGAGAGATTAAAAAGAATTGAAGAGAGACAAGAAGAAACTAGGAAGGAGCTGATAACTGAGATAACAGTAATAATACTGTGAATGAAATAAATAACAAACTAATAAGCATGGAAAGCAGAATTAGCCAAGCAGAAAAAAAAAATCTCAGAGTTTAAGGTCCAAAATATAGAACTAACCCAAACTGTTAAAAACACAGAAAACAAGCTCAAAAACACAGAACAAAACCTTCTGGAGATGAACAATTACTGCAAGAGACTGAACCAAACAGGAATTGGCCTTCCTGAGGCAGAAAGAGAGACAGAGACCACACTGGAACAAACTTTACATGAGATTATTCAAGAAAACTTTCCTTATCTAGTCAGTGATTCAAAAATTCACACACAAGAGATTCAGAGAACCCCTGCAAGACAAAAAATGAGAAGACCAACTCCCAGACACATAATAATTTGCCTAAACAAAGTAGGTATAAAAGAAAAAATCCTAAAGGCAGTAAGAGAAAAAGGGCAGATCACTTACCATGGAAGACCAAATAGAATGCCAGCAGATTTATCTACAGAAACCCTGCAGGCTAGGAGAGCTTGGAGCCCTATCTTCAAAGGTCTAAAAGATAAACAATTTCAACCAAGAATAACCTACCCAGCCAAGTTAAGCTTCATCAGCGAGGGAGAATTAAAATCTTTCACAGATATCCAATACCTAAGAACTTATGCTGCCACCAGACCACCTCTACAGGAAACACTTAAGAAAGTACTAAACACAGAAGAAAAGGAATAAAGAACAGTGTTCTTCACAAGAATAAAGGAAAAAGAATAAAATACACATGAACCAACCCCCAAAACAAAAGAAATACAAAAAACCAAGTGGAGGAACAACAACTCTATAAGATCTCTATGATAGGGATGAACTCTCACATTTTAAAAATTAGCCTGAATATGAATGGACTATATGCACCACAGAAAAGACATAGAATGGCAAAATGGATAAAATAGCACCAGACAACAATATACTGCCTTCAAGAGACCCATCTCACTAGAAAGGACACACACAGACTCAAAGTAAGAGGGTGGGAAACAAATTTTCAGGTGAATGGAACACAAAAGAAAGGAGGAGTTGTGATCTTAATTTCAGACAAAATACCATTTAAGCTCTCAAAAATTAAAAAAGATACAACGGGTCACTACATAATGATAAAAGATTCACTCCATCAACAAGAAATATCTATCCTAAACATATATGCACCAAACATAGGAGCGCCAACTTTCATAAGACAGCTTCTAGGAAAACTAAAGAAAGATATTGACTCTAACACCGTCATAACTGGGGACTTTAATACCCCACTCACAACCATACACAGATCATCAGGACAAAAAATCAGCAGTGAGATCGGGAACCTCAATGTGACTCTTGAACAAATGGACTTAATTGATACCTACAGAGCACTCCATCCAAAGAACACAGAATACACATTCTACTCATCACCGCATGGAACATACTCTAAGATCAACCACACACTTGGCCATAAATCAAGCATAAGCAAATTTAAAAGGACCGAAATTTTACCATGCACCTTTTCAGACCACAGTGGAATAAAAATAAACATTAACACCAGCAAGGTCTCCCCAAAACCCACAAAGACATGGACACTAAACAGCATGATGCTAACAACTCTTGGGTCAATGATGAAATCAAAACAGAGATCAAAAGATACCTGGAAACAAATGAAAATGAAGAAACATCTTACCAAAATCTCTGGGATGCCATGAAAGTTGTAGTAAGAGGGGATTTTATATCCGTACAAACACACATGAAGAAAATGGAAGGATCACAAATTAACAGCCTAACAAGCCACCTAAGGAAGCTGTAAAAGCAAGACCACAAAAACCTTAATTTCTGCAGAAGAATCCAGATCACCAAAATAAAATCCCAAATCCAGGACATAGAAGATAGAGAGATAATACAAAAAATCAGTGAAACAAAAAGCTGGTTCTTTGAAAGGATAAACAAGATTGATGGTCCCCTAGCAAGACTGACCAAGAAAAAGAGAGAAAAAACCCAAATAAGCACAATCAGAAACAAAAAAAATGAAGTCACATCTGATCCTGAAGAAATACAAAAGATCATTAGAGACTACTATGTACACTTGTATGAAAACAAACTTGAAAACATTAAGGAAATGGAGAACTTTCTGTCATCACACAACCTGCCTAGGTTGAAACAAGAAGAAATTGAGACCCTAAATAGACCCATAACAACCAAGGAAATTGACTACATAATAAGAAAACTCATACAAAAATAATCCCTGGACTAGATGACTTTCCAGCAGAATTCTACAAGACATTTAAAGAAGAGCTGATACCAATCCTACTGAAGGTATTCCAGGCAATTGAGAAAGATGGAACTCTCCCCAAATCATTTTACGAAGCTAACATCACATTGATACCCAACCCAGGTAAAGACCCAACTAAGAAAGAGAAATACAGGCCAATATCTTTGATGAACATAGATGCTAAAATTCTCAACAGGCTCCTAGCAAACTGAATTCAACAACACATCTCAAAAATCATCCATCATGACCATGTAGTCTTCATTCCTGGGATGCAAGGCTGGTTCAACATTCGTAAAACCATAAATGTAATTAAACACATCAACAGAGGTCAAAACAAAAACCACATGATTATATCATTAGATGCAGAAAAAGCTTTTGATAAAATCCAGCACCCCTTCTTGATGAAAATTCTCGAACATCTAGGCATACGGGGAACATACCTCGAAATAATAAAAGCCATCTACGAGAAACCCACAACCAGCATACTCCTAAACGGACAAAAATTGGAACAATTTCCCCTGAAAACTGGAACAAGACAAGGATGCCCACTCTCACCTCTCCTGTTCAACATAGTATTGGAAGTCCTGGCTAGAGCAATCAGAGAAGAGAGGGCAATCAGGAATATCCAAATAGGAAAAGAGGAACTCAAGTTATCTCTCTTTGCAGATGACAATGTTTTGTACCTTGAAAACCCAAGAGAATCTGCCAAAAACCTCCTCACACTGATAAAGGACTTTGGCAAACTCTCAGGATATTTCTTTACACCAAAAATAAACAGAAACCCAAATAAAAACCACAATTCCATTCACAATAGCCATAAAAAAAATGAAATACCTTGGAATCTTCCTAACCAGAAACGTGAAAGACCTTTACAATGAAAACTACAAAACACTGCTCAAAGAAATCAAAGATCACACAAACACGTGGAAAAATATCCCATGCTCATGGATTGGAAGAATCAACATTGTGACGATGTCCATCCTACCTAAGGCAATCTACAGATTTAATGCGATACCCATCAAATTACCAGGAACATTCCTCTCAGACCTAGAAGAAACAACACAGGAATTCATATGGAAACACAAACGATCAAGAATAGCCAGAACAATCCTCAGTAGAAAAAACAAAGCAGGTGGTTATCACATTACCAGACTTCAAACTTTACTATAAAGCTACAATAATCAAGACAGCTTGGCACTGGTATAGGAACAGGCATACAGACCAATGGAATAGAATTGAGATTCCAGAATCAAAACCTCAATTTCTCAACCAACTCATCTTCAACAAAGCCTCCACCACCTATCACTGGGGAGAGGAGAACCTATTCAGTAAATGGTACTGGGAAAACTGGGTGAGCACTTGCAGAAAATTGAAACAGGACCCCTATCTATCTCCATACACAAAAATTAACTCTAAATGGTCAGAGACCTAAATGTAAAACCTCAAACTATAAGAACCTTAGAAAATGAAGGACATACCCTCATGGAACTTGGAACTGGCATCCAATTCCTGAACAAAACCCGAAACCCACAGGCCATAAGAGAAAAGATAGACAAGTGGGATCTCATTAAAGTGACAAGCTTCTGCAAAGCCAAAGAAACCATCAAGAGAGCAAGCAAGGAGACAGCCTACAGACTGGGAAAAAGTATTTGCCAACTCCAGGTCTGACAAAGGCTTAACATCTTGGATGTACAAGGAACTCAAACGTGTTGAAAAGAAAAAAAGAAACAACCCCATTATAAAATGGGCGAAAGATATGAACAGACACTTATCAAAGGAAGACATCCTAGCTGCCAACAGACACATGAAGAAATGTTCAACCTCACTAATCATCAGGGAGATGCAAATCAAAACCACACTGAGATACCACCTAATTCCAGTCAGAACGGCAATTATCAATAACTCAAAAAATAACAGTTGCTGGAGAGGGTGTGGTGAAAAGGGAACACTTCTACACTGTTGCGGGAGTGTAAACTAGTGTAACCTCTGTGGAAAGTAGTGTGGCGATTTCTAAAAACTCTAAATATCATCCTCCCATATGACCCTGCAATTCCCCTACTGGGAATATACCCTGAAGAACTCAGATCACTCTATAAAAAAGATACCTGCACATGTATGTTTATCACAGCATTGTTCACAATAGCAATATCCTGGAAGCAACCATGCTGTCCATCAAAAGAGGACTGGATTTAAAAATGTGGTACATATACACAATGAAATACTACGCAGCCATAAAAAAGAACAAAATCATGAATTTCGTAGCAACCTGGATGGAACTAGAGTCTATAATACTGAGTGACCTCTCACAGAAATAAAGATCTGAGTATCACATGTTCGCACTCATATAGTGGACCTTGATCATCCAATGTAATATCATAAGCAAATGACTCACAGTGGTGGAAAACTATGGGAGGATGGAAGGGAGATGGGATTAACGGTAGTAAATATCTTTCTGGGAATGGGGAGACACCTATTATCAACAAAGGTGCCTGAATGAAGCATATTTGTATACCTAACCCTTAACTGTACCCCACATTATCATAATTAAAAATATTGATTATAAAGAAAAACAAAAACAAAGGATTCCCTAGAAGGCCATGGAATCTAGGCAGAATACTGCCCTGAAAGTGGGGCCACCATGCAAAGTCCCAACTGAGGTAATGCCTAATGGTGCCATGGGGGCAGGGCCACCCCAGATAACTCAGATCAGTAAAGCTACTGGCATAGGATTCAGACCTGGAGCGTCCCAGACACATAATGCAAGCACAGTGCCACCTTGAACATGGGAACAGCACATAGAACTGTCATGAGAACTTTTTGGGACCTTGGGGACCCAATCTCAGTCATGGTGGACCTAGAGAGTAGAGTACTGAGCCAAAAATATTATTCTTGAGTAGTAAGATTTATCTTGTTTACTCTGTTGGATTGTAATCTTACTTGTTACCCCTTTCTTCTTTCTTGTTTCTTCTTTTTGGCATGGTGATGTCTATCCCACAATTTTATTTTAGAAGCACATATCATGCTTGATGTCATAGGTTCATAATTAGAGAGCAATTTACCCCTAAATAAATGGTACCTTGAATCTCATCTGTGGCTGATTTAGATAATATTTAGATAGGACTCTGAATCTTAGACTTTTGAGTTGATGCTAGAATGAATTAAGAATTTTGGAGTCATTAGGATGAGATAAATGCATTTTTCATGAGAGAAGGATATGGATTTTGCTGGACCAGGTTTGGAAAAGTTTTTTTATTCCCATTGTTCTACAGTATTGCTTTTGTCACAATCAAGTGCTTCAATATGTGTGAGTCTTTTTCTGAACCCTTTATTATGTTGCACTGGTCAACTCTTCTGTACTTTTTAATTCTTCATGGTTTTGATTATTTAAGTATTATAGTATGTCTTAATATCTGGTTGTTCCTCAGTTTTGTTTTCTTCTTCAAGATTATCTGAGATATGCTTAACTCTTTGTATTTCCAGATAAATTTATTAATCAGCTTGTCAATTTACATGCACATACACATTTGTTAAGATTTTGATTGTGATTACACTAGAGCTATAGATTAATTAGGAAAACAAATTTCCAATTTTTTTACATTGTCTTCAGTATTTTCTCTCAAATACTCTTTATAATATTTTGAGAAGAGTTTCACCCAGCTTTTTCAAGTTTTAGTACCTTTGTTCTTAGGCATTTGAAATCTTATTCAATTAGAAATAATATATATTTTTAAATTTCAGTCTAATTTTTTGCCTCCACTGTATCTTAATATATTGCCCTGTAATCAGTTGTACTGCTGCTAAATTCACTCTTTCAATTTGGTATATTATCTATGATTTTTTAAAATGTTCTACATACATGGTTCTGGAAACTGCAAATAGTGAACTTGTCCTTTCTTGAAGTTAAAGATGACACAGTCTAAAAACTGAATACCTACCAATTTCCAGTTGTGAAAGAGAAATTGAAAATTTCCAATTATACCTACCTTATTATAAAGCTTTTGATCTGTGATATATAACTTGGTCTTAAAATGCATTTGGCAACTTCTCTAACACTTTTACTTTGTTTTGACCTTTTGCTTCATTTACCATACTATTCCTTTGTTTTTAAATAGTGAATTCTTTAAAATTATCTTTTTATTCTATTCTGTAGATGCTCAGAGATCAGATCAAATTGATCAATTTAAATAAGTATGTTCATTTATTTGTTCATGTTTTATTAAGTGAATTCACATGGAGTCCCTACTGCATGGTAGTACTTCTTAAATATTCAAGATATAATTTAAGCAAACAGGGACACAATCCTTCCCTCTACGAAACTTACAATTAGAAGGAGATACAATTTAAATACTCAAGCTGAAAAAGACTATGCCATCATCAGCACATGGCCTCTGATGCTGCCCAAGGCCACAAAATCCAGATAGAAAGCAAATAAAAGATGTGGATGATCTCATGGGAGGTTTGTAAAGGCAAAACTTGCAATTCTATCTCAATTCACTGACAGTCTATTCATTAGAATTCAGATACACAATATCACCTAAATATGAAGAGCACTAGAAAATTTTCCCTCAAATAGCTACCTCCCAGCCACAGCTCTCAAATGGAAGTAGATCATGAATTTTGGTGTTCATGCTAGTTGTCTCTGCCATACCAAATTATGAAAAACTTTATATCTGTGGATTTTTCATTTTCATCATATTTGGAAATCCTTTGGCCATTAATCTTCCCATAGTTTTCTATGCTTGTTCCCACCCCCACAATCTTTTTGAAACTAGTAACACCTAATCTGTTTGATGTTTACTTACAGGAGAAATTTGCTTATTAAAAAAATTTTGTTATTTAAAAAAAATTCCTAGCCGGGCTCAGTGGTTCAGCCTGTAATACCGTGCCTTTGGGAGGCTGAGGTGAGTGGATTGCCTGAGCCTGCCAGTTCGAGACCGCCTGGGCAACTTGGCGAGATTTCATCTCTATAATAAATCAAAAGTTAGCCGGGCGTGGTAGCATGTGCCTGTAATTCCGGCTACTCGGAAGGCTAAGGCGGAAGGATTGCGGAGCTCAGCAAGTCGAGGCTGTGGTGGCCGGGAGCGGCCACTGCACTCCAGTCTGGGTGACAGAGTGAGACTCCAACTCAAAAAAAAAAATTCCTTCTATTCTTTTAGTTTCATTTTGAATAGTTTCTATTGTCATGTCTTTAAGTCTACTATCTTTTCTTCTGTGCGATCTAATCTGCTGTGAGGCCCATTGAGTTTTTTTTTTTTTTTTTTTTTTTGAGTTGGAGTCTTAATCTGTTGCCCAGACTGGAGTGCAGTGGCTGCTTCTGGTCACTGCAACCTCGATCTGCTGGGCTCCGGCAATCCTTCCACCTCAGTCTTCCAAGTAGCTGGAATTACAGGCACGCACTACCATGTCCAGCTAATTTTTTGATTTATTGTAGAGATGAGGTCTGGCCAAGTGCCACTGACCTCTTAAAAATTTTTTTGAATTATCTTTTTTATTTCTTAGAATTTCATTTGGTTATATTTATATCTTCTTTTTCTTTATTCACTGTGTTCAGTTTTTTTGAAAAGGGCTATATAGTAAATTTAGTAGGCTTTGCAGGGGTTATGCAGTTTCTAAAATGTATTCATCTTGGATTTGGATTGCTTGTTTTTGGTTTGTTTTTATAATAGCTTCAACATGTAAAAAAAAATTCTTAGCTCATGGGCAATACAAAAACAGGACTCAGGCCTGATTTAACCAGGGCTATCTCTTGTTTTGAATAGTTGAACATAGTTATTGTATCTGTTTATAAAGTTATTATTTTCTAATTCCATCACCTTCACATTTTTGGTGTGTTTCTAATGATTTTCCTCTCAATTATGGATCATATATTCACATTTCTTGAAATAGCAGGTAATTTTTTACTTGATATTAAATATGTTAAGTTATTGAGTCTCTGGGTTTAGTTACGTTCCTTTAAATAATGTTAGACTTTCTTCTGGTATGTAGGAAAGTTACTTTTGATTCAGTTTGTGCATTTCAAAAAAAAAATTTTAAAACTTTACTAGTGCAGTTTTAAGTGGTTTTTATTCCAGGTATAGTTTACCCCCTCTACTGAAGTGCATCCCTTTTGTGATCTCTACAGAATTTATTTAAAGTGGACTCTGTACCTTAGCTGGTGGTACATGAACAATTTCGAGCCCAGAATGCTCTATTGGAATCATTATAGGTCCCTGGCCTTTCTTTGCATAAATTCATGAAGTTTCATCAATTTGCATGTATATATTATGTAGCAAACACTTATGTGACCTACATGTAGATGTTTTGAGTTCTTTTCCCGCAGAGCTTCCGCCTCTCTAGAATTCTGTTTTATGACTTACAGTCACCTAATGCTTCCTGAACTCCATCTACTGAACTCAGGGATAACATCATGCTCTACTTGTAATCCTATTCTTTATTTTATGGTCAATTTTTTCCAGAGACAATGCCAAGTGATTACAGGACTACCCCTCTTTGTTCCTATCCTTTTCTGGGATCACAGTTCTGCATAGTTCTTGTCTAATGGTTAAAAATGGTTATTACAAATATTTTGCTCAGTTTTAATTTTTAAGACAAAAATGTAAAGTTGCTCCCCATTACTTTGTCGTAGCTATTCTTTGACTATATTTAAATATTTTTTATCCAAGACAAAGGGGTAAAATCTGTTTAGAAAGAGAGAGAGATGAGTACTGAATTGGTTTACTCCACCCAGCAATGCATAAAACCAAAGTTTCATGTGGGATGAAGCAGTGGTGGATATCAGAGCCAAGATAAAAATGGGAGCAGTGTCACACAGAAAGGGCCCTCTGTGGAGTGAATCTAATTGACAAACCTGCTGCCAGCACCTGGTGGAGCAGCTGAAAGGCACATCTCTTGCAGGGCAGCCCCAGATCAAAGGGGGTACCCTCAACAGCTTTGAAGGGCAAAACTCCCTGCAACCAATGGGGAGTCTCCTTGAAGACACAGAGATCAAAAAGGTAGATGTGGGAATTTGGGCACACCCAGCTACAAGCTAGGCTCATACAGGAGGGAGATCACACTGAGAGAAGGAGAGGGGGCAGCAATCTTTGCATTGAATCATTCACCACTCCCCACACCACCACAGACCATCAATCACATGCAGCTGGGGGCAGAGAATCTAACCCAAGAGGAAACCTGAAGTAACAGAACCTGCCACTATGTGAAGCCCCTCCCACTCTCACTGAGAAAAATGATGAAAGATAGATGAAAATCCAACTCTCAGAATTTTAAAGAGATGGCACACAAAATATTGTGCCCCAGAGTGACCTGCCTCTGCTGACAGTCACAGAAATCAGAAAATGGATGGCACAGGTTCACAGGAACCAAGGAAAACATGAAGCAAAACTTAAAGAGACAGTAGAGTAAGCAAAAGCAGAGTTGACCAACTTCAAAAAAACCTACTCTGAAGTAATGGAAATACAGAGCTCCCTCCTCAAAATCAATAATAAAATAACAAGTATTGGAAGCAGGCTCAACACAGCAGAGCAAAGAATCTGTGACCTTGAAAACAAAGGAATTAACATAGCCTGCTAAAAACATAGAAAAAAACTTAAAAAGAAAGAAGAAAGCCTCTGAAAGCTGTCTGACTTGTTTCAAAAGCAAAACCTATGCCTGATTGGTATCCCCAAAGCAGAAAGAGAAAATGAAAACACCATGGACCAAAGAATTCATGATGTCAATCAAGAGAACTTCCCCCATCTTGCTAGAGAGATGACCATCCAAGTGCATGATACCCATCCTGCAAAAGATGAGAAGACCATCAGAAAGACACTTAGTAATTCACCTTCAAAAAGTAGCCATGAAAGAAAAAATCCTAAAGGCAGCAAGAGAGGAAGACCAGAGTATCTACTGGGGAAGATCTATCAGGATTGCTTTAGACTTATATGAAGAAACACTACAGGCCAGAATAGATCAGAGTCTAGTTTTTAATGTCCTTAAACAAGAGCAATTCCAAGCACAAGCTTCCTACCCAGCCAAGCTAAGCTTCATTAGTGACAGAGAATTAAAATCCTTCCCAGACATCCAGTTCCTAAGAGAATATGTCACCTTCAGATCAGCCTTTTAGGAAACAGTTAAGAAGGTGTTGAGCACAGGAAAAAAAAAAAGACAACGCACACCACAAAAGTACAGGCAAACACAGAGTTAACAGATCATACAGAGCACCCACAAAAATAAAAACACACAAATATATAAACACAAAAGTTAAAAGAAAACAAAGCAACTCCATAGGAGTCTTATGAAGGAGAAAACTCTCACATATCAAAAATCAACTTGAATGTGAGTGGATTAAATATGTGACTGACCAGACATAGAGTGGCAAACTGTCTCTGGGGGGTTTGGGGGAAAGGGGAAAAACCTCATCAACAAGGGAAACTGCATAATAAACATTTATATACCTAACCCTGAACTGTACCCCACATCTTTAAAATTTAAAAGAATTCTGACAATCTGTTGCCTCCAGGAAACTCATCTAACTGCAAAAGACACACACAAACTCAAGGTTGGAGGATGGAAAATGACCTTTTAGGCAAATGGAAAAAGAAGAAAGTAGTCATTGCTATTCTAATCCAACAAAGTGATCTTCAAGTCATCAAAATTGAAAAAGGACATGGAAGAACACTACTAATGATAAAAGGCTCACTCCATCAGCAAGAAATATCCATCCTAAACATGTATGCACCCAACACAGGAGTACCAGGTTTTATAAAACAACTACTAAGCAAACTAAGAAGTCATTGACTCTCATACAATCATTATAGGAGCCCTAAATACACCACTAACAGCTTTAGACAGATCAATGAGACAAAAAACAACAAAGGAAATCAGGAACCTCAACTTGACACTTGATTAAAATTAATAGACATCTACAGAACACTTCACCCAACAAATACAGAGTATAGTTTCTACTCATCAGCACATGGAACATACTCCAAGATTGATCACATTCGTGGGCACAAAATAAGCATGACAAATTTCAAAAGATCAAAATAATATCATGAATCTTCTCAAATTACAGTGGAATAAAAATAAATATTACCACCAACAGGATCCTGCCAAAATCCACAATGACATGCACTTTAAACAACATACTGTTGAATGATTTCTGAGTCAACATGGAAATCAAGACAGAAAAAAAAGATTTCTGGAAACAAAGACATATCTTACCAGAATCTCTGGGATGCCATGTAAACAATGTGAAGAGGCAGATTTATAGTATTGCATGCACAAATCTAGAAAACAGAAAGAACACAAGTAGACAGTCTAACATCAGACCTAATGGAGCTGGCAAGATCATCTAAATTCTAACCTCAGCAGACAAATCCAAATCACCAAGATAAAATCATAGTTGTGGGACATAGAAGACAAAAATATCATAGAAAAGATCAACAAGACAAAAAGCTGGTTCCTTGAAAGAATAAATAAAATCGACAGTCCCCTGGCTAGATTGACTGGAGAGAGAGAGAAAGTGCGCGTGCTCAGATAAACACAATTATAAATTTAAAAGGCAAAGTCACAACTGACCCTGAAGACATTCAAAAGATTATCAGAGGTTACTACAAAAACCAGTACACAAATAAACTAAAAATTTAAGGAAAATGGAATACTTTCTGACATCACACAACCTCTCAAAATTGAAACAAGAAAAAATTGAAACTCTAAACAGATTGATAACAATCCAGGAAATCAACTCAGTCATAAAAAAACCTCCCAAAAAAAGTCCCAGATACAATGGCTTCCTAGCTGAAAACTACAAGACATAAAGGAAAAGCTGATGCCAATCTTACTGAAAATATTCCAGGCAATCAAGAAGGATGGAATGCTCCCCAATTCATTTTATGAAGCCAACATCATACTGATATCCAAACCTTGCAAAGACCCAAAAGGAAAGAGAATTGCAAGTCAATCACATTAATGAACAGAGAAGCAAAAATTCTCAACAAGAATCTAACAAATCAAATCCAACAACACATTTCAAGGATCATCCACCATGACAAAGTGGGCTTCATTCCTGGGATGCAGGGCTGGTTCAATATTTGCAAGACCATAAATGCTATTCAGCACATCAACAGTTGTAAAACCAAGAACCACATTAATAGGTCATTAGACACAGAAAAAGCATTTGATAAGATCTAGCATCCCTTCTTGATAAAAACTCTTGAGCACCTGGGCATAGAAGTAACACGCCTCAAAACAGTAAGCTCTGTCTATGATAAACCCAAGTCAACATTTTGCTCAATGGGAAGAAATTGGAAGCATTCCCCCTGAGAATGGGAACTAGACAATGATATCTACTCTTACCCCTCTTGTTCAACATAGTGTTAGATGTCTTAGCCAGAGCTATCAGGCAAAAGAACGAAATCAGGGATATCCAAATAAGGAAAGAGAAAGTCAAGCAATCCCTCTTTGTGAATTATATGATTCTGTATCTTGAAAACCCTAGGGACTCTGTCAAAAGCCTCCTTGCTCTGATAATTAACTTCGGTAAAGTCCCGGGGTAAAAATCAATGTGCAAAGGACAGTTGCATTTCTATACACCAGCAGCAAGCAGACAGAACCAAATAAAAGGCACAATTCCATTCACAATAGCCACAAAAAGTTGAAATATTGAAATACCTTGGCATCCATGTAAACAGAGAAGTGAAAGATCTTCACAACAAGAACTACCAAACATTGCTTAAATAAATCAAGGATAACATAAACAAATAAAAAATCATTCCATGCTCGTGGATCAGAAGAATCAATGTTGTCAAAATGTCCATCATACCAAAGGTGATCTGCAGATTCAATGCAATACTCATCAAATTAAGAACATCATTTCTCTCAGACTTGGAAATGATAATACAGAAATGTATATGGAAACAAAAAAGAGCACTAATTACAAAAATAATCCTCAGCAAAAGGAGCAAAGCATGAGGCATCATACTTCCAGACTTTAAACTTTACTACAAGGCTACATTAACTGAAACAGCCTGATACGAATATAAGAATAGGCACATAGAAGGATGGAACAGGGAGGAAATTCTCAAAGCAATAACTCAACTTTTCAACCAACTCATCTTTGACAAAGCCACCAATAACAATCATTGGGGAAAAGAAGACCATATTTAACAAATGAATCCCTATCTATTACCATATACAAAAATGAACCCAAAATGAATCAGAGTCCTAAAAGCAAAACATCAAACTAAAAGAATCCTAGAAGAAAATGTGAAAAACATCCTTATGCACATTGGAGTTGGCAAATAATTCTTGCAAAAGCTTTTGCCGTAAAAACTAAGATAGACTAGTGGGATCTCAACAAACTGGAAAGCACTTGCATAGCAAAAGAAACCATCAAAAGAGTGGGAAGACAACCCATAGGATGGGAAAAAAAATACTTCCTAACTATGTATCAAAGAAAGGCCTCACATTCAAGATCTACAAGAAACTCAAATGAACTGATAGGAAGGAAAAAACTAAGCAATCCTATTAAAAAGTGGGCAAATACATGAATAGGTACTTTTCAAAAGAAGATATACAAGCAGCCAACAGATACATGAAAAAATGTTTTGAGTCACTAATCACCATCATTAATAAATGGCCATCATTAATAAATCAAAAAACAACAGATGCTGGTGTGGGTGTGAAGAAAAAGGTATGCTGCTACACTGTTGGTGAGAGTGCAAAGTAGTTCAACCCCTATGGAAAGCAGTGTGGTGATTCAAAAAAGAACTAAAAATTGACCTTCCACAGGATTCAGCAATCCCTCTCCTGGGAATATAACAGAGGAACATGAATTGTTCTACAAAAAAGATACCTGAACACGCATGTTCATAGCTGCACTAGTTACAATATGGATCCAACTGTACTGGCAATCTAAAGTAGACTGGGTAAAGAAAATGTGGCACATAGACACGAGATGGAGTACTATGCAGTCATAAAGGAGAACAAAATTATGGCGATCCTTCCGCCTCAGCCTTCCAAGTAGCTGGAACTACAGGCGCATGCTACCACACCCGGCTAATTTTTGATTTATTGTAGAGGTGAGGTCTCACCAAGTTACCCGGGCTGATCTCGAACCTCAGGCAATTCACTCACCTCGGCCTCCCAAAGCGCAGGGATTACAGGCTGAGTCACCGAGCCTGGCCTTTATTCTTATCTTAAAATTCCGCATTTGTCCTTGTTGATTTCATTGGCTAAATTGGTGGTTTTCTCTATGTTTTACAACAGACTTGCTGCACAAGCTTCTAAACATGCAACTTATCATCTGGCCTATGGAATTGCATGTGCATATTATGGATATTTTTTAAAATGCACTTACAACCTTTATATTTCTCTTAGAACAAGAGTAGATAAACCATAAACCTTTTTATTATTTATAATATTCCCTATATGTTAAGTAACCATGTTTTGAATCTATTATAATATCTAGTTAATTTCAAGGGAAGTCTAAAGATATTTAATGGCATTGTTTCACCATTTAGGAGTAAAAATATAGTTCTTGAACCTGGTCTAAGATGGGTGTTCTAATATTTGTGTCAAAATACTACTTGTAACATGCCTATAAAGACCAAACTAATCTCTAGTAGATACTGAGATTAAAACATGTTAAAATGGTCATAGACAAGAGATAGTTTCTTTTTTAGGAAGTAATGAAGCATACAAGAATTTGTCTGGACTCCTGATTAGCCTCCCAGTCTGCATCAAATGTGGCCTTCCTCTCTCAGCCCATAGAGAAGCTGGATAATCTTTTCAAAACCCAAATCCAATTATGTCATAACTCCACTGAAAACCCCGTATTAAGGTTTCATTGTTCTGAGTGAGTACTACAGCATTTTAATGAAAGATCTTGCAAGGCCCAGCTCTTAGTTGCTTTCTGAATTGTATTCATTACCACTTAGCCACTCACCCTTTTGGCTCTGCACACAGGTCCATTACCTTTAAGTGATAAAGTGTCAGTGAACCTGCTGGAATACTCTTCCTTCTGCTTCTCATCTATTAAGTCCTTACCATTCATTCTTTGAATTTCTAATCCAGTATTAGGGAAGATTGGTCAAGAACAATGGGAATTTATGCAAAACAATTGCATCAAGAAATTTGGATTTCTTAATTATTCTTACTGAAATGTAGAGATTGATTTGAAGTGGGGCTCGATTTGCTTTATGAAGATTACTCAAGATGCAATTGCAGTAACCCAAAGGAGGTATCATGATAGTTTGGATCAGGGTCATATTCATGAGATAAAGAAGTAGACTGAATTGAGAGACATTTAAGAGATAATCAAAATGACTCTAATTGATTTGGGGAGTGATAAAGGAGGTAGCATTAAAATAAAACCTGATTTTCTGACTTGCACAAATGGTGAAGGCCGTTGTGATATTCACTGTGTTGAATTGTTGAAGAAAAGTAAAGTTTGGAGTGACAATCCTATAAATGTTTTCTTTTTTTGCATATCATGGTTTGAAAGCTCTTTGAGACATGCTATAAATCCATGTAATAAATGACTAGATCTACTTATATGATGTATAGTCTACTACATCACACTTATATTTAGTTTGAATTGATTGTAATTAAACTGATAGGCAATGGTTTAATTG
Source organism: Cephalopachus bancanus (assembly GCA_027257055.1). Taxonomy (NCBI): domain Eukaryota; kingdom Metazoa; phylum Chordata; class Mammalia; order Primates; family Tarsiidae; genus Cephalopachus; species Cephalopachus bancanus. The sequence goes on along the minus strand of JAPVLO010006372.1, from coordinate 27,830 downwards.
TAAACATAGAGAAAGGATAGAATGAGAAGATAAGGCGGGGCTAGGGCTGAATCTGATTATCCACAATATATAAGGACCAGGTTTAGAGGGATGGCACAACAAAGGAGACTGATGAAGTGCATTCAAAGAAGTAGGAGGAAACGTAGGAAACAAAGTCTCATACAGACAAGGTAAGAAGATTGTGAAAAAGAAAGAACAGACAGCACTGTGGACTGTTGCTGACAAGACACTAACTAAATGATTTTTTTTAAATCACAGTTTTCTGGGCTTCAGCAAAAGTACAAAGCATTTATTTTATCTTAAATCTTAGGTAAGACAAAATTAACACAATTAACTACATTCACTTTTTATTTTCCCCTCTAAATTTAGATTCTCAATATTCTGGGTTACATAGTTTTAGCTATGCCCATGACAATCTCATACCAAAGAACACTGAAACCCAGCAGAGTCTTGTTTTACATGATAGAAAATTGAAAATCTATTATTTTAGAAATTGCTACTTCTATATAATTTGCATTTGCATTGTATCAAGGTAGATGATAATGTTATGATTTTTTAAATAATTGTATTTTGGTATATGAATGATCTCATTAAAATGGAAGTTTTCAACTTGCCACTTATTTGACTACCAGATTTAATGAAGAAAAATAAAAACATTGCCTTGTAGCACCAGTTTCTTCACTTACACTGAATTCTAGAAACCAAATCTAACACAATTACTTTGAGAACCATAATATCCCCATTTGTTTATATAGTCACTTTCCTGATACAGATTAAACATTCCTAGTAATGATTTGTACATTTTTAAAATCAATCTATGTTGTTGGAACAATATAGTTTATCCAATAACAGCATCAGATCCATATATTTGCCTTCTCATACTCTGCCAGTTTATTTGTTTTCCTCTTTTCCAAAAACAAGATAGCAACTAAGAAATTCATTGTCTGATTGTCTTTTTAAACTATGTTACAGTAAATATTTAGGTAAACTTGTCAAAATCTTTGTTATGAAAGTCAACAATAAAGTCATTGTCATGTTTCAAGAAAGTGATACAAATGCTCAAACTATATTCCTTTCCTATAAATGCCAACTTAAATATACATAATGTTGGAAAATTAATAATATTGTATGTCATCACCTAGACATCATAAAAATTCCCTTTAAATGTATTAGTTACAGAAGTTATATATTAAATGATTTGCAAATAAAGTAAAAAATTTTATATGTAATTCTGGCCCTCCAATCCCTTTAAATCCTTTAATGTTCTCATACCTTTTTAAAAATATTATCATCAAAATGACACATTTTATTTCAGGTAACATTAATTATATTAAGGGTTCTTCCTTATAAGAATACCCTGGTTGTATAACATTTCTAATTCATAATATTATATTAAAGAGAAGTGAAGAGGGAGACTTTCACATTCTTTTGATTAAAATTACAAAGCTTTCTTGATTTCAGATCCCTCATTCAGCAACTGGGAACTTGCCACCAGCTACTATAAGTTATAGTTTTACTCCTGATGTGCAGACCATGAGTCAAGGCTTCACGTAGCCTTTGTTTGACTTTGACAACACAGACTAAACCAGCCTAACAATCATGCTGCAAAAGGATATTAACATTTAGACAAAGTTCCCTTGCAAACTGTATATACTAAATTATTAGGTTCTTGTTTACTTATTTAAAAATCCAGCATCATTGCATAATCCAACAAGAATGCAATGAATCCATTAACTATTATTTGATGTTAAAATTATATGAGACCCAATGAATTTCAATTAATTCCATGACAGTGAAATGAAAAATGACATTGCATAAAGATGCCTGTGTTCTAGTTTCAACTCTAACTCCTTGTTGATAGATGACAATAGGTAAGTCATGTCACATCCCTAGATCTCAGATTCCTCACTTATAACATCCATGCTTCTCTTATCTCTAATATTGTAAGGGACTATCTGCTTAGGTACTGTGGCAGGAGAAAAGAGGTAAAAAATAACTAATTACTATTTTATTTACAAAGCCTTGGAAAGAGAGTTGAGTTGGATATTCTTTGAAATTATTCCATACTTAATTTAGATTCTTACCAAAATTTATTTAATGTTAATTCAATAAATACTTACTGAGGTATCTATTACTTAACAGCATTGTCCTAAATACTTCTGTGACTAAAGCAACAAAGAGGCATGCTATTATAGAATCTATGCTCTGTCAGAAGAGAGGGACAATAAACAGTAATCTACACAAATAAGGTGCATACCACACTCTGTGAGAAGAAAAGGTGAGGTAGAGTAAGAGAGATCAGAAGAGCAAGAACATTGAGATGGGTGTGTAGACTAACTAATAGAGAAACTGAGATATGAGCAAAGTCTTGATGAATGTAAGAAGTTGGCTAAGCAGATATCTAAGGGATGAGTATTTCAGGCAGAAATGACCTCTAAAGTGAAACACACAAAGCAGAGTGAGCCTACTGTGTTACAGGAACATCTAAGAAGCCATTATGGCTATAGAAGATTGATCATAGATGAAAGGATGAGAAGAGAAAGAGAATCGATGGAGCCCAGCTCAACTCCCATCTTTGGCTATTAGTATTGGTTAAATATGAAGTCATTAAAGAGTTTTGAGGACAATAGTGGCATGATCAATTTTATCATTTTAAAAAAGAACACTATGACTATTGTGTAGAGAATAAGCTATAAGAAAGAAAAGTAAAAGAACAGAGATTATTTGCTGTATTTAAGTGAGAATTTATGATTACTGAAGTAAGAAAATAACAGTGGAGGTGATGAGAAGTTATTGAATTTTCAAGATAAAATGGATAGAATTTCCTTTGCTGTGAAGTTGGAAAAAGAAAAGAATAGCTCTAAATTATTGGGACTGAAGAGCTGAGCAAATATATTTACATAAACTAATATTTTGAATGCTATTGATGAAACACTTTTGGAAGGATAAGATGATTGGGGCTTGATTTTTAACACATTAAGTTTGAGATGGCTAACAAACATCCAGGTTATGATTTTAAGGAGGTGAGTAAATATACAAGTCTTAATTCTACATCAAAGACTTGGGCTGAAGATCTAAATTTGGGAGTCTAGAAGTAGAAGTGATCATTCTTTTTTCTACAAGTAGAAGTGACTATTAAATTTTAAAAAGAGAAAAGGACTAAGAACTGGGTTCTGGGGTCTTCCAACACAAAAACATCAGCCAAATTAGGATGAGCCAATAAAGGAGATTGAGAATGAGCGTAAATGAGATGGGACACAAAACAAGAGAATACAGTTGTCTGCCAGATTCTGCAGGAGATTGGTTTCAGGACCACCTCTGCTCATACAAAAATCCAAGGATGCTCAAGTTTCTTATATAAAATGGGGTAGTATTTGCATATAACCTATACACATATTCCCAAATATTTAAAATGATTTCCACTATACTGCATTGGGTTTTTGTTGCATTATATTTATGGTTTTATAGTTATTTCTTCTTTTTAAAAAATATTTTTGTTTTATGGTTGGTTGAATCAGTGGGTACAGATTCCCATGGACACAGAAGTCTGGCTTTTTTTTCTGGAAGCCAGATGAAGAAGTTACATTGGAATTGGTCAACTGTCAACTCCAGATGATAAGCTAATAGAATAAGCTGCCGGAGTCCAGCTCCAGGAGAGAGTCAGGGCCTGAATGGGGAGAATCAGGAACGGTGAAGAAGAATGACAGGAGTCACCTGCCGGGGTAGTGTTCAAGACTCTGCCAATTGTTATTTATTTTTCACAAGCTTATATAGGTTTTCCATTCAGCCCTGCACCCACAAATGTATCTTATGTTGCTAACCAAACGCCCACGTACATCCTTTTTGTACTCACAATAAGGTTGACCTTTAACAATTTTAACCACAGATGGTGTTTTTCTTAAGTCAAACACTTATGAACATCCTGGTTTTCTTCCTAACTTTCTTATAACTATTTACTGTTATAGGCCTATAATATCCTTACCCTATAAAGCTAAACCTTAACCCTAAGTCTTATATAATTTACTTACTACTATATATTTATTTCTATTAATCTTATTTCTATCCTTATATCCCTATATTTTCTTAACTATCACTTATACTATTATATATCTCTTATCTTACTAGTTTATCTTATCTTACTATCTTATTATTAAAATTCTAAATTCTATCTTCATTAAACTACTTATTTAATCCTAAAATATCTTGATCTATTTTTTATCTCAAATGGTTATTTTCCACCAACTCTCAGCTGGGATTTGTTGTATATGAGGAAGTGGTCGACTTATTTTTCTCGGTCTCCTGCTGTTTACTGAAAAACATCCTTATACACCCTAAGGGGCACCCTTTTTGCTGCAATCTCACCTCCATTATGCCTATGTATAATTTTTGCTGTCAAATGCCATCATCCATTTGTGCTTCTATTATCTCAATTAAAGAGGGAACATTCTCAGGCCTATGCACGCAATCCTTCAAAGTTAGGGAAGGTCTGTCAACAGGATCCATGGGGCTTTGCCTCCATCATGGCCGCATTTTACTGGGGCCTTGCTCCCAGCCAGCGTTTTTCCTGTTTTCAGGTCCCTTTTACCTTACTTTTACTAGTGATTGCAGCTCCTGGCAATAAGCTCTAAAACTGATCATCAGATTTGGTAACATGGAGGCCACTGGTAACTTTGAAGAAATTAATTTTATAGGTGACAATATGATTAGAGTGCTTTTAAAAGATAATTGACTAAGAGATGTTGCAGACAGTTAATATAAATAAACTGTACAGGGAATTTTTTTAAAAAGGTAAATGTGACAATGGGACAACAGGTAAAGGAGAAAGTCAAGAGAATAACTTTTTCTTCCTTTTTTGTTACAATTTTTTAGATTGATGCATAATTGATGTACATAGGTTGAGGGTACTTGTGATAATTTAATACATTCATATAATTTGTGAAGATAAATCAGTGCACTTGGGGTATCCATCACTTTAAATATTTGTCTTTTTGCTATGCTAGAATCATTTGAATTATTCTCTTTTAGCTATTTTGAAATGTACAGTAGATTATTAGAAACTATCATTATTACACAGTTTGATTGAAGCAACAAAACCTAGTGTTGGCTAGATGAGTAGAGTGATTAAAAGGAAAAATTTGTGGAGTCGTTTGTTAATTGAGTGAGTTAAAATCATGTTTTTTAAGATGACAGGAATGATTCATCAGAGACTGAAAAATTTGTGAAGGAATGAAGAGAATCATTTTAGCTAAGTATTAGAGACAGTAAAAGTTGTCTCCCCTTTTATAATGTTTGTGAAGGGAAGGAGAGAAAATCTAATAACTAAAGATTGAGGCAGATGAAAAAAGTAAAAATTAAAAGACCATTTAGAGGACTGCTCTATGTCAGAGGTTATGAAGAATTGAATTTGGAAGCTCTTCATATGGAAACAAATGGGCAAAGGTTTCATTAAAAAAACAAGACTAGGATCAAGAGGAATGAATGACTGTATATTACAGAGAGCAATACAGAATTCTATGATAATTGTGCTTTTGTAGGTTGAATGACAGAAAAGATGTAAATAATAGAAAGGTTAGGAGGATACGTTAAACTGGACTCAGAAGATAAATAGTTCAATTTATAAGATGCAGGTTGAGGATAAACAGGATTTCCACAAGTGCATGTACTACCAGATATGTGACTTAATTATGACAAGTAGTTTGAAGTTGGAATAAGACCTTGTAAATCATAAAAAAATGAAATATTGACTAAAGTCAAGTGAATGAATATAGTTACCAATGCCAGAATATTAGTGAAAACATAGCATGCAGATTATATAACATAGAAAAACATGTTTAAATTAAATGTATCCAAATTAAGAATGCAATAAGATATATATGCACTATCTATTGTTTTATTTAAGTTATTTTGCACATTTATTTACATTTATTAGTTGGTTAAAATAATAAACATATACTTAAAGTAATACATATAATCATGTAAATTTCCAGTGAAAGCTGTTCCCATCTAAAGCTAGTTCCTCCATTTGTGCACTAGATGCTGTGGGCATAGTTGAGATTTTTGCAATATGAGTATGCAGTGAAAAAAACAGATAAGTTTGCATTATATTTCTAAATCATGGCTTGACAACTTATGTGTGAGTGTAACAGGGCAGGAGATGATGTTGCTGGGTCATGGAATATTAGGGCTATGGAGAAGAAGGATGACAATGTTGGTAGAGCACAGGGTGGATAAAGAAGGAAGGAAATTCCAATGCAGTTTGCCTCTTCTAAGCACATTATTTTTATACAGGTTTTATCAATAAATCAGTATAAACCATTTATTCCTAACAGGTTGTGGGAAAATAAGCAAATGTTAATAGAAAATCTAAACTTCCCTAAAATATTTAGAAACATGAAGGATTTGTTTGTTTGTTTGTTTTTGAGTTGGAGTCTCACTGGGTCACCCAGGCTGGAGTGCAATGGCACACTCAAGGCCACTCTAGCATTGACCTGCTGGGCTCCAGTGATCCTCCACCTTAGTCTTCCAAGTACTGAAACTACAGGCACGCTACCACACCTGGCTAATTTTTTCATTTATTATAGAGAGAGGTCTCACCAAGTTGCCCGGGCTGGTCTTGAAACCGTGGGCTCAGGCAATTCACTCATCTTGGCCTCACAAAGTGCTGGGATTACAGGTTGTGCCACCGAGACAGGCTGAGGTTCTATTATATATAGATTATATTATACTGACATATTTGCTTCTAATATGCAAGTATCTTAGATTAAGTTTTTAAATGGTCTTTGAAAATGTATCAACTTTGTTCCATTTAAGAGGAAAATTTTGGAATAATTTCTCATTCATTTAAACAAGTCTAACTACAATTTCTTGATTTATTCATTATTTTTGAAAGTCACCTTCTGTCTCCCCTCTATTAACATAATAACTTTCATGAAACTAGCCTATGCTTAACTGACTGGTTCTGCTTATATACTAAGTGCAAAACTCTTACAGGCATATTTTTTAATCCTCTAAGTGCGATTAACATGGCATAAAATTAAAAATAATTAGGCAGTTCATATAATAATATGCCTAAATGCCTAATAATAAAAATAATTAGGCAGATTATCATATATAATCTTTTTCATACAAACCAAACAAAAGCATAAACGTTAAACATGGCTGGGCTCAGTGGCTCGGCCTGCATCCCAGTACTCTGGGAGGCCCAGGTGAGTGGAATACCTGAGCCCGCGGATTCGAGACCAGCCTGGAAAACTTGGCGAGACCTCATCTCTACAATAAAATAAAAAATTAGCCAGACGTGGTAGTGTGCACCTGTTGTTCCACCTATTTGGAAGGCTGAGGCGGAAGATTCACCGGGGCCCAGCAGGTCAATGCTGGGGTGGCCGTGGCTGTGAGTTTAAAATATTCCACATATTTTAAATACAGTCAATAGTCATAATAATTAGAAAAGACAGGTATTTTCTTTTTTCTTTTGTTGTTTTGTTTTGGTGCTTTGTTTTTTTTTTTCCCAGATTAAGCATAGAGCAGTAGAAAGAATGGACCTTGTGAACATATATATATATATATATATTATATATTTAATTCAGGAGAAAGCAGATGGCAGACTTTTGGGAGGATCTGTCAAATCATGTTACAAAGGGGATGGTAAAGGAAGACAAATGACACAAGCGATAGAGAAAGACAAGTGGAAACTTACACTTTACTTGCCTTATTTAGAAACTATACTACATAAAGCTAGATTATTTTAATGAGATTCAGCATCCCCTATATTTCAAAATAATGGAAATTTAAAATTATTTTCCATTAATTACATCTTATGCAGTAAAAATTTTGAGGGTTTTAATTCATGTTTTTAGCACGGTAATTATATATTTGTTTTACCATGTAGATGATAACATCAGTATTCAATATATAGTTAACTCTATGACCTAGAATATACAATTTATATGATAAGACTAAAATTCTTTGGGAGAAAATAGAAAAAAGAGCTACTTTAAGAGTTTACCTTAGAATTCCTGTTGGGAAAAATTGTCTTTATCTGAGCTTAAACTACTGTTAAAAATGATACCCTTTGCTATACAGGGGATTAGCTGGTGTGAGAAAAAAGATTATTAAATTGTGTCTTTTGAAATAATATAAGCAGAAATAATGCAAAAAAAAGAGTGGAGGAAAAACAAAAAGTGATGTTGAGTGAAAATTACACATTCAGAGAAGAAAAGCAGACTATCAAAAAATTCCTTCAGGAAGTCATGGCCCCGGGAATTATTAAGAAAAAAATATGTGCTTCATGTTCACTATTAAGGTATACACTTTGTTGGGTTAAACTTTAATACCTAATCCTAGTCTGGTGGAGGAATTTTTTGCATGCATCTGTTACATAATACTTTTCTGAATAAGTGGCTGGTGACTTCAAGAAAAAGGTGCCACCACCATGTATGTGGTCTGTAGTGGGTCCTTTAGGAAAGTAAGAATAGCCATTGGAAACACAACATGCTTGAGAGTAAGAGTTTAGTCAGAGAAGAAAGTTAGAAGGGAAAACGTCCCTGAAAAAAACAAACACACACCTAGGAATTTTCAGAAATGTTAGAGAATCAAGTGTCTTTCATTTGATGTGGGCTAGAGTTTAATTTAAAGATACTTAGAATATGATAGATATGACCTAACACGTGGGTTGCGCTTGCTTTGTTGGTTAATCCACATGTTAAACAGTTAAGTTTTAAAGGATATGTGACTAGAAAAACGAACATCCACTCGATAATACTGATTAAAAACAAAAACTCAATTATCATGCAAAATACAGGTCACACTACCAATCTGCTTAAGAGGAGTAGAGTATCACTCAAAGAAAACCAAGACAATATCATACTAAAAAAGCAAACAATTTTTGACACCTTTTCAGATGCTGATATTCTTAATTAGCATGATTAAAAACAGACTCAGACTCAACATCATTATATTTAGTAGATATGCTTTGATGAAACCCAAGATGTATTATAAATATTCATGATATAGTTTCTTAATATTAATGTAATGAATTAGAATTACTCACATAAGCTCTCAATAATATATGTTAAATTTATTTTGTCTCTGCCATATTATTTTTATATAAAATTGTTATTTTAATGTACCGTAATTCCTCATGTTCAATTTATAAGTGACTATAACCTCTTGGGAGATAAATTAGAAAACATCACAGATTTCACTGTTGAAAATTATTCTCTATTTCTGTAGATTGATTGAAATAACATGATAGGATGGAATGTTACTAGGAATTATTTAAGTGATAGTGTCTACCAAGAAGTTTTTCAGCATAGGAAAATAGATATTTTCCTTTTGTTTTTAGATCACTTGTAGTAATTGTACATATCTATGGGGTATACAGTGATATTTTGATACATATATACAGTGTGTATTGTTCAAATCAAGGGAATTAGAATATCCATTACCTCAAACAAACTTGTATCATTTCTCTATGTTAGAAACATTCAAAATCCTCTTTTCTAGATTTTTTTTAACGGACACAGTGAATTAATGCTAACTGTATTCCTTCTACATTGCTACCGAACACTAGAACTTATTTATCCTAATTAGATGTAATTTTATCCATTAACCAACCTCTCCCTATCCTCCACTTCCCACTTCACTTCCCAACCTCTCACAGCCACAATATTACTCTCTACATCTATAAGCTCTATATTTTAAAACTCCCACACATGAGTTATTTTTGCTTTTATTTTTACTGGCTTATTTTACTTAAAATAATGTCCTCCAGGTTCATATATGTTGCCATAAGTGATAGGACTTTATTCTTTTTATGACTGAATAGTATACCATTATATTTATATACATATAAATATATGTGTGTGCATTATATATAATGGAATATGTATGTATATATATCGCATTTTTCTTTATCCAGTTATGCATGATGGACACTTAGGTTGATTCTGTATATTGGCTATTGTGAATAGTGCTGCAGCAAACATAGGGGTGCATATATCTGTTGCATATGCTTATTTCTCTTCCTTAGGAAAAACCCAAAGGTGAGATTACTAGACTATATGATAGTTTTATTTTTAGTTTTTGAGAAATCTTAAAACTGTTTTTCATAATGGCTATACTTATTTACATTCCCACCAACAGTGTATAGGACTTTTCTCTACACCCTCACTATCATTTTTTTTTTTTTTGGTCTTTTTAATAATAACCATTCTAATTGGGGGGAAATGATATCTCCTTGTGATTTTGATTTACATTTCTCTGATGATTAGTGATGGTGAGTATGTTTTCAGATACTTGTTGGCCACTTCAATGTTTTAGTTTTAGAAACATATATTCAGATACTTGCCCCTTTTATTAAAATGTTTTTTAGCTATTGAGTTGTTTGAGTTCCTTGTAAATTCTGTATTTTAGTCCCTTGTGCGTGTATGATTTGAAATATTTTCTCACATTCTACAGGCTGTCTCTTCATTTTGTTGGTAGTGTCTTTTGCTGTTCAAAATCTTTTTAGTCTGATGTAGTTCCATTTGTATATTTTTGTTTATTATTGCCCGTGCTTTTGTAGTTTTAAAAAATATTTGCCTATAACAACGTCCTGAAGCACGCTTCCTATGTTTTCTTCTAGTTGTTTTATAGTTTCAGGCCATTTATTTAAGTCTTTAATCCTTTTTGAATTGACTTTAATGTATGAAGAGAGATAGACATCTAGATTTATTATTCTGCAAATAGATATCGATTTTTTTCATCACCATTTATTGAGTGTTCTTTCCCCAATATATGTTTTGATGGCTTTGTCAAAAATAAGTTGACTGTAAATACATGAATTTATTTTTGGGTTCTCTCTTCTAGTCCATTGATTGATATGTGTGTGTATATACCAATACCATGCTGTTTTAGTTACTGTATCTATGTACTATATTTTGAAGTCAGGTAGCATGATGCCTACTGCTTATTTCTATTTGCTCAGTTTTGCTTTGTCTATTTGGGGTCTTTTATGGTTTTATACCAATTTTAGATTTTTTTTCCCTATTTCTGGGAAGATTGTTGTTGGTCTTTTGATGAGATTGCACTGAATTTGTAGATTGCTTTGAGTATTATGGACATTTTAATAAATTAATTCTTCCAAGCCATGAGCATGGGATGTCTTTCCAGTTGTTTATGCCCTCTTCAATTTGTTTCTTCAGTATTTTGTAGTTTTCATTGTATAGGACTTTTGCCTTATTGGTTAAATATATTCTAGGTCTTTTAAAAGATCTATTACAAATGGGATTGCTTTATTGATTTCTGTTCAGCTAGTTTGTAATTAGTGTATAGAAATGCCACTAACTTTTGTATGTTGATATTGTATCTCAAAATTTTCCTGAATTCATCAGTTTTAAGGATATTTAATGGAGTCTTCAGGTTTTTCTAGATATAAGATTATGTCATCTGCAAAGAAGACAATTTTTATTTTCTTTTTTGAAATCTAAATTTTTTTCTCTTTTCTAATTGCTCTGGCTAGGACTTCCAGTTTTATGTTTAATAAGAGGGTGAAAGTGTACATCCTTGTCTTGCTCTGTTTATTCAGAGAAAAGGTTTCAGATTTTCCTATTCAGTATGTTAGCTGTGTATTTTTAAATATATACTCTTTATTATGTTGAAATGTGTTCATTAGATAAGTTGTTGAGTTTTAGTCATGAAGCAATGTTGAATTTTATCAAGTTATTTTCCTGTATTACACTGACTGATTTGAATATGTCAAACCATTTTTGTATCCCTCAAATGAATCTCAATCGCTCAATGATCTTTTAACGTGATACTGAATTTGATTTGGTTGAGTGTATTTGAGGAATTTTGAAACTATGTTCATTAGGGATAGTGGCCTGTAGTTTTTGTTGTTGTTGCTGCTGTTGTTGTTATAGATGTTGTTTTCTTCTCTGGTTTTTGGTATCAGAGAAATTCTGGCCTCATAAACTAAGTTAGAAGAAATCTCCTTATCTTCAATTTTTGGGAAATAGTTTGAAAAAAATCGTGTTAGTTTTTCATTAACTGTTTGGTAGAATTCCTTAGTAAAGCCATGTGGCTTTGGTCCTTTCTTTGTGGAGAGACTTTTTATTACTGATTCAATCTCACTTCCATTATTGGTTTGTCCAGATTCCTTTTCTTCCTGGTTCAATCTTGGTAAGTGTTCAGCAATTTACGCATATCCTTTATGTGTCTAAATTTGTTGGTGTATAGTTGTTCATAGTAGTCTATAATAATCTTTAGTATTTCTGTTATATCAACTTTAATGTCTTCTTTTAGTTTCTGATTTTATTTATTTGGGTCTTCTCTCTCTTTTTTACTAGTTTAATTGATGGGTTTGCTTACCTTTAAATGATAGCTTCTTGTTTTGTTGATGTTTTATCATCTTTTTGTCTCTATTTTCTTTAGTTCTGCCCTGATCTTTATTATTTCTTTCCTTTTACTAATTTTAGGTTTGATTTGTACTTTCCTTTCTAGTTTCTTAAGGTGTATCATTTTGATGTATGTGTTTATTGCTATAAACTTTCCTCTTAGTACTGTTTTTGCTATATCCTCATGTTTTAATATGCTTTGTTTCTATTATTATTTATTTTAGGAAATTTTTTATTTACTTCTTAATTTCTTTATTGACCCAACAGTCACTCGGGAGGATATTGTTTAATTTCCATGTATTTATATCATTTATAAAGTTCCTCTTGTTATTGATTTCTAGTTTTATTCTGTTGTGGTCTGAGAAGGTACTTGATATGATTTCAGTTTGACCTCCCATATGACTCCGCAATCTGCCTACTGGGAATATACTCTGAAGAACTCAAATCACTCTATAGAAAAGATACCTGCACATGTATGTTTATCGCAGCATTGTTCACAATAGCAAGAACCTGGAACCCACCATGCTGTCCATCAAAAGAGGACTGGATTTTTAAAATGTGGTACATATACATGATGGAATACTACGCATCCATAATAAAGAACAAAATCATGAATTTTGCAGCAACCTGGATGGAACTAGAGTCTATAATACTGAATTGATCTCTCACAGAAACAAAGATCTGAGTATCACATGTTCTTACTCATATAGTGGACCTTGAACATCTATCATAATACTATAAGAAAAGGATTGACAGTGGTGGGAAACTATGGGGGGGTGGCATTAACGGTAGTCAATATCTGTCTGGGGACGGGGAGACACCCCTTATCAACAAGTGTGCCTGAACGAAGCATATTTGTATACCTAACCTTTAACTGTACCCCACAATATTAAAATAAAAATTATTGATTTAGAAAAAAAGGAAAAAAAATAAATAAGTAAGTAAATAAATAAATAAAATGTATTGAGGCTGGCTTTGCAGCCTATTATATGATCTATCCTGGAGAATGTTCCATGTGCTGAGGAGAAGAACATATATTCTGCACCTGTTGAATGAAATGTTCTGTAAATGTTTAGGTCAATTTGTTCTATGTTGCAGTTAAGTGTGTTTCTTTGTTGATTTTCTACCTAGATGATCTGTCCACTGTTGAAAGTGGAGTATTGTAGTCCCTAACTACTAATGTTTATGAGTCTATTATCTTTTTTTAGCTTTAATTATATATTTTTTAATATATGGGTTCCCTGTTGATGGGTGAATATATATTTATAATTGATATATCCTTATGCTGAATTGATTCCTTTATTATTAAATAATGACCTCTGTTTCTGTTTTTATTTTAACTTAAAGTCTATTTTAACTGATATAAGTATAGCTACTCCTGTATACCTTTGTTTTCCATTTGTGCGGAATATCTGTTTTCATTCCTTTACTTTCAATCTATGCATATATTTACAGATGAAGTTAGTTTTTTCGTAGGCAACATATAGCTGAGTCTTATTTTTAAAAGTTCATTTAGCCATTGTACAGCGTTTAATTGGAGATCTTAAATTGTTTACATTCTAGCCTGTTAGTGATAGGTGAGATCTACTCTTGTCATTCTGTTGTTTTCTGTTTGTTTTGTGTAATATTTATTCCTTTATTCATCTCTTAATGTCTATCTTTTCAGTTTGGTAGTTTTTCTGTAGTAAAAACAATTTAATTCCCTTTCTTTCTCTTTTTTTTGTGTGTGTGTGTACCTTTTCTACCAGTGAGTTTTATACTTTTGTTTGTGTTCATGATGGTAACTGCTGGACTTTTGGTTCCACATGTGAGACTGTCTTATACATTTCTTGTAGGGCCAATGGAGGGATGATGAATTTCTTCAGTTTTTGCTTGTCTGGGAAAGCCTTTTTTAATCTTTCATTTCTGAAGTATAGCTTTGTTGGATGGTATTTTTGGCTGGCAGGTTTTTTTTCTTTCAGCACTTTGAATATATTATCTCATTCTCTATTGATCTGTAAGGCTTTTATTAAGAAATCTGCTGTTTGTCTGATGAGGATTTTCTTACATGTGACCTGACAGTTTTCTATCACTGTTTTTAAAATTCTTTCTTTGTCTTTGACTTTGAATAGTTTGATTATAATGTACCTCAAAGGGGACAATTTTGGATGAATCAGTTTGGGAATCTTTTAGCTTCCTTGATCTAGATGTTTATTTATGTCTCAAGACTTGGGAAGTTTTCGATAATTATTTCATTAAATATGTTTTCTGTGTCTTTCCCATCTCTTCTGGAAATCCCAAAATGTGAATATTTGCTTAATGTTGTCAAAAATGTCATGTAGGCTTTCTTCATTCCTCTTAATTATTTTTTATTTTTATCTGAATGGGTTATTTAAAGTTCATAAATTATTGTACTTTTTATTGTATCCGTCATTTTTTTAATTCCAGAGTTTTTGGGTTTTTAAAAAAATGATATTTACTTTTTTTTTTTTTTTGAGTTGGAGTCTCACTCTGTCACCCAGACTGGAGTGCAGTGGCCGCTCCCGGCCACCGCAGCCTCAACCTGCTGGGCTCCGGCGATCCTTCTGCCTCAGCCTTCCAAGTGGCCGGAATTACAGGCATGTGCTACCATGCCTGGCTGATTTTTTGATTTATTGTAGAGATGAGGTCTCCCTGCCCAGGCGGGTCTCGAACCCGCGGGCTCAGGCAATCCACTCACCTCAGCCTCCCAAAGGCACAGGATTACAGGTTGAGCCACCAAGCCCGGCTGATATCTACATTTTTGTTGAATTTCTCATTCAGATCATAAATGGATTTTCTTGATCTCTTTTTATTGTTTATGTGTGTCCGCTTGTATCTTGCTGAGTTTCCTTAACATTATTATTTTTTATTTCTTTTCATAGTTTTATTTTTCTTTGAGGTCTATTCCTGAAGAATTATTGTGTTCTTTTGAAAATGTGAAGTTTCTTTGTTTCTTCATGTTTCTCACATTCCCATATTGATGATATCTGTGTACTAGGTATAACAGTTGCTTTTTCTAATTTTTTGGAGTAGCTTTTCGAGAGTAAGGGATTTTTTCTTGTGGATGTATCTATAGTGTTAGTTGGGTAGAGTGCTTTGGCTTTGGTTCTCAGTGGGCACAACTGTGTTGTCATCATATGATTTCTTTGGTTGTAATCAATGTCACCAGTGTCTACAGGTTCCTCAATGGGTGAGGCTCTAATTATTTGTGGAGACAGTGGTGCAGCTTTCCTGGAGCTAAGGACACCAAGCAAATTGGTTCTCAGTCCCCTGGAGGGTATGAAAAGACCTGGAAGTGGTGACTATGAACCCTGGGTGGGTCCATTCTCACACTCTTGGGCAGCATGCAAAGGCTCACAGTGGCCCAGCTGCTGGAGGCAGGTTAGTTTGCAAAGTGATAAAATCAGGTCCTCTATGAGGGAGTCCTATGACCCCTAGGAAGAACATAGGGGCATCGGTAGTTTTGGCAGCAGGCCCAGGCCAGCCAGTCCTTCGGCTTCTGAGTGACACACATTGATGGTGGCAGGAGTGGTGGAAGCCGAGGCAGGTCAGTCCTTGGATCTCCAGGAGTCATGTATGGGTGCATGACCTCACTGATGGAGAGAATAAGGTTACTGTTGGCAGCAGCAAGTCCATGTTTGCAGTTCTCAGGATCTAGAGAGCATATGCTTTGGCTCCCTGTTCTTCTGGCGCTAGTAGCATCCTTGATGTGCTGGACCACCTGTTCCCCAGGATTCTGGGTGCTACATAATTTCAGGTGCTGGGGATACAGCTGTACTGCTGGGTTGAGCTGATGACATGATGCTATAGCTCGCTGGGTGGGTATGGAGAGAATGCCAGGAGATCCTCAGGGATTTTGAAATGCAAGGGCTATCAATCCCCAGACAAGGTATAGTATGGTGGTGGTTATGTTCTCAAAATGGCATCATCCTGTAGAAACTTGGGTCCTGGAATGGGGGAGTACCAGTATGAAATCCTTCTCTGGAATAATGCAGTCACATGGACACCAGGAAATTCCTTGTACTAAAATCAGGGCCAGTGAGGACTGAGGGGCACTCCTGTAGCTAGGGTTGTATGTGTATGTGCTGAGAATTGACTTCTTGGAATCTCCTGCTTACCATTTCCCCACAGTGGGGAGTCCCCACCAAGACATGGGGGGAAAGGCCATGTAATGATTGTGGCAGAGATGGGAATGACACACCCACAAGCCAAGGAACATGGAGACTTGTCAACAACCACAAGAAGCCAGAGAAATCAAGAAAAGTTCTTCACTAGAGCTTTCAGAAAGATCGTGGTATCCTGATTTTGAACTAACAATGTCCAAAACTAAAAAAAAAAAATCAAATTTCAGAGAAAATAAAATTCTGATGTTTAAAGCCACCCAGTTTGCAGGACTTTTTAATAGCAGATTTAGGAACCTAGTAAGCAAATAATAATTTTCAATAATTTGTTAGATTTTCATGGTACATTTAAAGTGATAGCTAAATTTTTTAATATAGTGTACTCCAGTTGTCCAAAGATACAAATAAAAATACCAATAATATAAAATAAAAATACAATGCTATTACTATGTTTCCATACTAGATAATGCAAGATGAATGTGGGAAAAATAATATTTAAATTTCCCAGTTCTAACAACAGAGAACTGGAAGATATAATAGGAGTTTTTACTCATTTTGTTATTCATTGCTTAAAAGCAATAGAAATATGGCATAGATGAAAATAGCTGATATTGAGATTGTGAAAATATTATCATGAATCTAACTTAATTGGAACTGGAAAATATATATTGTCTGGTTTACTTATTTCAGTCAGATTTGGTGTGTATGGCTAGAAAATACACCTAGGAAAATAGCTGTTCTTTAAATTTGAACAAACATGTACATTTTTTACTGACCAATTATTTTTGCAATAAAAATATTCATAGTGGCAGAAAATTGTCTTGTGCCTGCAGAATTAATGACTTTCTTATCTGGGTTTCTATTATATTTCACATCTACCAGCACTATAGTGATCATCATATTGCATTAGAGGTTTCTAGTCTATCTCTTCTGATAGATAGTATGCTTTCCAAAGACATAAATTTACCCTTCATACATGAATTTCCTGTGCCTGGCAAAGTGCTTAGTATGTGATGGGCACATAACATATTTGTGAATTGAAATACTTATGAAATTCACAGCTTCATTAGTTATACTAAATCCAGGAATAGTTTATTTTAATGCCAAATTTAAAGAATCAAAAGTTTTAAAACTGTTCTTTATTGAGATTACTCCATTAAGAAAGGCAGATGTGATGCAATTTAATTAGTCACCTATAATGGTGTTACGTACAGATGAGTAGGATAAGTATTTGTTTTATTCAAGTGGTGCTGACCACCATCAATCAACTCAGCAAACATCATGCAGTATATATGCCAGAGACCATGTCAATAGCTGTAGAAAAAACCAAACAGATAAACAGCAATAACAATAACCAAAAAAATACTCAGTCTTTGCCCAAAAGAGAGAGAAGAGGGACAGTCCCAGAAAAACTGAGGTAGAAAGTGGTGTGCCAGCTCAGTAAAGGAACATCTTAACTTAGGAGGTGATGGAATGTGGAGAAAAAAATTAAAATACCAAGGCCATGTATTATAAATTGAAAGCACTTTAAGAGCATGCCTATATGCCTTTGAAGATAACTACTCCATATTTCATCGCAACACTGCATTCAAATAGGAATGTCATGCTGCAAGTTGTTAAGACATCAGAATGTTATAATTGAAAACAGAAGCATTGGTTTACCTTCCAAAGAACTAAAAATAATAATAATAACGGAAAAGCAATTCTGAATTTTAACTTCAACAAAGATTTGGGTTTTGTCTTTCTTATGTGCCATTCCTTAGGTATGCCTTATTTACCTAAGTCTATATAAGAGGATTGGGTTTCAGTCCTAACAGTCAAGAATTCTTCCTTTTTTGTCTAACAGATTTGCAAAATCCCTTAAACTCCCTATGCTACCTCAAATGCAGTCTTTGTATGTTAAATTTTGGTGGCAGCATATATATACTATTCTCACTACTAAAGGAGAAAAAGAAATGTAACTAAAATGAATGGGAAAAAATATCAAAGTTTGATACTGAAAAAAATTGTTCTAGTCATTGTCTCACTATTACCAACAAGTTCATTTGGGAAATAAGAATAACTCTGGTAGAATTATTAATGTCAGTTTTTATATTAATACAAAATTCTTAAATTTACTAATCTTATAATTTATTAGGAACATATTTTCCAACTACATTTTTATCTATTATTATGTATTGAGCAATGACTTTTATTCTGAGAAATTCCAAATTATTTTCACTACCATGTGTTCAATTTTACTATTTTATTTTGAAGACATTTAGAATAACTAAAGATAATAAGTATTTTAATAAAAGGTGAATGGCAAAGCTTACATTCAAAGATTCTCTTTTCTGAATCTGGGTTGTTAAAAAGTTAAAATAAGAACTCTTGCCCAAAGGTAAAAAATATGCTGCCTGTGAAACAAAAGATTTTCTCACAGACGTTGATTCAATAATCTCGGCTGCTTGTGAAATTGACAGGTACAAATTAACTAATACTCCAACTCTCCTCATGTCATTTGCTCTGGTAGCCCTGGCTGGGTTTTTGAAATGCAGTGGTCTCATTTTGAAGGTATTCTGTGAGCACTGCTTTCTGTAGCATTTACACGTATAGATGGGATTCTTAGGAGGACTCTGTGAATAGAATACAAAAATGATGCAGATCCTTAAGGTAACTCATGATGTTTTCAAACTAATTTTCCCTAAGAAGGAAAAAAATGGGCTTTATAATAAAACATTCCACCATCATTAAAAACTAACATGGGTGTTCGAAGTTTAACTAGATGTGATGCTATTAAATCCTTCACATTTACATAAAAGCAAAAGGACTAAGATAAGGCCAAATAAAGTCATGATACAATTTTAAGTTTTAGGTTCATGTATTTTAATGAAAGTTAGTCTGAGCTTTCATGTGACTGGCTTCTAAATTTTTTTAATGTGAAAATATTTTAGGGTACAGGACACTTTTAATTTACTAAATTGAAATTTTTTATACAATAAAATTTACATACATGAAAATGAGTGTCATAAAGGTTGATATAATAAGAAGAAACTTAATTTTTCTATTTGATCTTTAATTTGCCAAATAGCATCTTTGTGCATAAGGAAAAAAAAGTTCCCAAGTCCCAGAGTCACTAAATACAATTGTGCAGGTGTTACCATGTACAACTCCAAGAGTCTCCAAATGCATCATAGTCTCTGTAAATGACATTCCTTAGTGTTGTACAATCCACAGCCAATGTGACTATAAGTGGCATCCTGTGCCAGCATTGAATTCAGTTTTTTGTTGGGAAGATCTTCCCTTGCCCTGACTACACCTGTGAATTAAGTCTCTAATTATTTTAGTTATTCTTCATGAGTAAAGAAATGTCTTTTCATGTTTTAGTTAACATTTAATTTTTAAACATTTTTATTAGATCATTTGACTAGCATCAAAATAATCTACTTATTTTCTTTAGCATGCTGTACAAATCAACTTATGTTTCATTTTCTTTTTTAAAAATTAAATGTTAAAAGAGTTTATTTGAACAAACAGTGACTTTTTTTTTCAAAGATGTGGGGTACAATTCAGGATTAAGGACACAAATTGTCATTGTATAGGTACAATTTGGGCCATCCTTTGGTCTCCAATTCACTTAGTTTGAGATCAAGTTTCCTTATTAACATTGTGTGCCCCTACTCCCTCCCCTGGCAGTTTCCTGCTACTGTCAATTCCTTTATGATAAATGATCAGGGTTCGCTTATGAGTGAGAAAACGTGGTACTCAGCTCTTTGTTTCTGTGATAGATCACTGAGTGTTACAGACTCAAATTCCATGCAAGTTGCTGGCAAGTCATAATT
Source organism: Cephalopachus bancanus (assembly GCA_027257055.1). Taxonomy (NCBI): domain Eukaryota; kingdom Metazoa; phylum Chordata; class Mammalia; order Primates; family Tarsiidae; genus Cephalopachus; species Cephalopachus bancanus. The sequence continues at coordinate 7,514 of JAPVLO010006372.1, read as the reverse complement.
TCGTCCTTCTTCATGGTTGCGTAATATTCATAGTGTATATGTACCACAGTTGTTTTTTTTAATCCAGTCCTTACAGTGGGCAGTATGGTTGGTTCCATGTTTTTGCTGTTGTGAATAGTGCTGCAATAAACATATGTATGCAGGTATATTTTTTGAAGAATGATTTGAGTTCAACTGGATATATTCCAGAAGAGGAATATCATGGGGAAAGTCAATATTTAGGTCTCTTAGCAAGCAACACACTGTTTCCCACAGAGTTTGTACTAGTTTACACTCCCACCAACAATGTAGAAGTGCTTCCATTTCCAGCATCCTCTCCAGCATCTGTTGTTTTTTGAGTCATTGATGATGGCCATACTGACTGGAGTGAGGTGGCATCTCAGTGTGGTTTTAATTTGCAATTATTTGATGATTAGTGAGCCTGAGCATTTTTTCATGTATTTGTTGGCTGATCATGTATATTCTTCTGAGAACTGTCTATTCATACATTTAGACTACTTTTTAATAGAACTGTTTGGGTTTTTTTTTCCTTTCAGCACATTTGCATTCCAACTGTCTATCCCTTTGTCAGATATACAATTGTCAAATAGTTTTTACCAATCTGTGGGCTGTCTCCCCACTCTCTTGATGACTTCTTTTGCTTTGCAGAAGCCTTTAAGTTTGATGAAGTTCTTCTTGTCTGTCTTATATCTTATGAATGAGTATTTGTGATTTTGATCAGGAATTGACTGCCTATTCCAATTTTCATAAAGGTCTCTGCTGTGTTTTCTAAGAATCTTATAGTTTGAGGTTTTACATTTAGATCTTTGATCCATTTAGAGTTGATTTCTGTGTATGGTGATAAATAGGGGTCCTGTTGCAATCTTCTGCCTGTCAACAGTTTGTTTTCCCCACGTCATTTACTGAATAAGTTCTCTTCTCTCCAGTGGTTGTTAGTGGAGGCTTTGTCAAAGATGAGTTGGTTGAGTTATTGAGGTTTTGTTTCTGAATCTCTATCCTGTTTCATTGGTCTAGGTGCCTGTTCTTGTACCAATACCAGGCTGTTTTGATTATTGTAGCCTTATAATAAAGTTTAAAGTATGTAAGTGTGATAACTCTCACTTTGCTTCTTTTGCTGAGGATTGTTTTGGCTATTTGTGGTCATTTATGTTTTCATATGAATTTCTGTATTCTTATTTCCAGGTCTGAGAAGAATGATGTTGGTAATTTAATGGGTATAGTGTTGAATCTGTAGATTTCCTTGGATCGGATGGACATTTTAACAAAGTTGATTCTTCCAATCCATGAGGATGGAATATTTTTCCATTTATCATTTATCTGAGCAGCGATTTGTAGTTTTTGTTGTAAAGTAAAAAAAAAAAATCTCAAGCCTCTGTCACCCAGGGAGGCTCTAGACACCAGTCCCTCTCAGATACCAGCTCCACTCATGGCTGAAGTACCCTGCGTAGGGCGAAAGCTGCTGCCACCACCTGCCACCCGCCCTTTGGAGCTCCGGTCCCACTCTGGCTGAGGCACCCAGCAGTCTCACACTCCACTTCCTCCAACTCAACCCTGACTGCAATGGGGGCAGAGAACAGCTGGAGCCCTGTGACCAGGTAGAGACCTGCAATGACTCACTCACCCAGCTCTGCCTAACCGCCAACTTGGGAGATAAGACCTCTTGGTTGTGTAAGGCAACATTACATCTTAAGGAGGTGCTGACCAGCCACTCTCAGCTCTCAGCTCCAGAAGAAGGAATCCCCAGCTCCCTTCTCCACCCGAGGCTGCTGGTGGCACACCAGATCCAGCAACCAGCTGTGTCACTGATCCCTGGTGCCTAATGCTGGAGACACTCCACCACAGGCCGTCATAGATTAATCCTGGACCCAGGTGAGTGGAGAGAAAGGATGGGTGGAGAGAAGGATCCACAAAAGAGGAGCTGCCTTGGCCATTTTCCAGCAGAGATTTGCATTGTCCCACCCATCTACAAGCAGCCTTCACCTTGGTTTCTAAGGTAACAGGAGACAAAAGGCCCCCTATATGCTGAATCAGATACAGGCAACTCAGTCCTGTCGCAGACCTTTCAGACACCAAGCCAAGGGAACCAAACCAAGCTTGGAACAAATCTATCTGTCTTCAATGAAAGCAAAGGGGAGAGGCTAGAGATCAGAACTGAAGAGACTTTAGACACTCAGTAAAGGTTCCAGAGCTAGATTGGGTTCTTATTTTGATTTTTGATTTTATTTTTTGACTTTTTTTTTTTTTGCTCACTTTTTTTTTTAATTTAGACTACCTGTTTGTGTTGGGGAAAATGCATCAAAGGCATGATTTTATTGGACTGTCTTTGTGTGATTATTGGTATGCTTTTGGGAATTTTGTTTGTATAACTGTTTTTCAGTCTTTTCTGACTTTGTGTCTCTTTCTCATTCGTTAGTTGGTATGTCTGTTTTTCCTCTCACTCCTTTCTCTCTCTAACTTCCTCTTGATCCCCCTTCTTCCATTATTTTCCTTTTTCATACTTCCTTTTATTCCAGGAAGCAAACCTAAACCCTGCTGCACAGACAGGTTGTAAGGCAATGGAAAATGGGTTGCAGTGTGCCCATACACCTGATGGTGGATACTGGGATCTACAGATAGATTCTGAATCACAGCTTCCCCCACAATTAAACCTCAAAACTGCAAAAAGTACAGCCCCCAACACACAGTCCAGCCTCAAAAGTGAAAGAAGCCAGAGGGACCCTCACAAGGAAGAACAGGAGATTGAACAAAAGAAGCAAAAGTAACCCCACATTCCCTGAAAAATAGAATCAAAGAAGGAGGGAGAAAGGGGGAGAGAGAAAAATCTACACAAATGAAAAACCAAAAGAAGAACATGGGCCCCTGGGAGAAGACACTGAGAAAACTGACTTCACAATGCAACAATGAAGAGCCCCAGAATGACTGGTCTCAAACTGCAAACCTAGATACCAAGACGTTAATGGAGAGATTAAAAAGAAGTGAGGAGAGACAAGAAGAAGCTAGACAGGAGATGATACCTGAGATAACATTAGTAAAAAATACTGTGAATGAAATAAATAACAAACTGCTAAGCATGGAAAGCAGCTTTAGCCAAGCAGAAGAAAGAATCTCAGAGCTTGAGGACCAAAATATAGAACTAGCCCAAACTGTCAAAAACATTGAAAAGAAGCATAAAAAGACAGAACAAAACTGTTAAGAGATGAGTGATTACTTCAAGAGACCAAATCTAAGAGTAATTGGACTTCCTGAAACAGAGAGACAGAGGCCACCCTGGAACAAATATTTCATGAGATTATTGAAGAAAACTTTCCTCATCTCATCAGTGATGCAAAAATTCAAACACAAGAGATTCAGAGAGCTCCTGAAAGACAACAAGTGAGAAGACCAACTCCCAGACACATAATAATTCTCCTAACATAGTGGTACAAAAGAAACAAATCCTAAAGGTAGTAAGAGAAAAAGACCAGATCACATACCATGGAGGACAAATTAGAATAGCAGGAGATTTATCTACAGAAACCCTGAAGATTGGAAGAGCTTGAAGCCCTATCATCAAAGTTCTAAGAGATAAACAATTTCAACCAAGAATAACCAACTCAGCCAAGCTAAGTTTCATCAGTGAGGGAGAATTAAAATCTTTCCCAGATATCCAATCCCTAAGAACTTACACTGCCACCAGACCACCTCTACAAGAAACACTTAAGAAAGTACTAAACACAGAAGAAAAGGAAAGAAGAACAACAGCATTCTTCACAAAAGTACAGGAAAAAAGAGTAAAGAACACATGAAACAAGCCCCAAACCAAAAGAAAGTCAATAAACAAAGAGAAACAACAACAACAACTCAATAAGAACCTTATGATAGGGATCAACTCTCACATTTCAATATTTAGCCTGAATGTGAATGGACTAAATGCTCCACTAAAAAGACATGGAATTGCAAAATGGATAAAATATTACCAAGAAACAACATATGGCCTTCAAGACACCCATCTTACTAGAAAGGAAACTCACAGACTCAAAGTAAGAGGATGGGAAACAAATTTTCAGGCAAATAGAACACAAAGAAAGCAAGAGTCATGATCCTAATTTCAGACAAAATACCATTTAAGCTATCAAAAATTAAAAAAGATACAGAAGGACACTACATAATGATAAAAGGATGGCTCCAACAATAAGAAATATCTATCCTAAACATATATGCACCCAACATAGGAGTGTCAACATTCATAAAGCAGCTTCTAGGAAAATTCAAAAAAGATATTGACTCTAACATTATCATAGCTGGGGAATTTAATACCCCACTCACAACCCTAGACAGATCATCAGGACAAAGAATCAGCAACGATATCTCGAACCTCAATGTGACTCTTTACCAAATGGAACTAATTGATACCTACAGAACATTCCATCCAACAACCACAGAATATAAATTCTACTCATCACCACATGGAATGTACTATAAGATTGACCACATACTTGGCCATAAATCAAGCATAAAACAATTTTAAAAGATCGAAATTTTGTCATGCACGTTCTCAGACCACAGCTGAGTAAAAATAAACATCAACACCAACAAAGTTCCCCCCAAACCCACAAAGACATAAACACTAAATAGCATGGTGTGAAACAATTCCAGGGTCAACAATGAAATCAAAACAGAGATTAAAAGATACCTGGAAACAAATGAAAATGAAGAAACATCTAACCAAAATCTCTGGGACACCATGAAAGCTGAAGTAAGAGGGGAATTCATATCTCTACAAACATACATGAAAAAAATGGAAGGATGACAAATTAACAGCCTAGCAAATCACCTTAGGAAACTGGAAAACCAAGACCACCAAAACCCTAACTTCAGCAGAAGAATCCAGATCCCCAAAATAAAAGCCCAAATCTGATACATAGAAGACAAAAATGTAATACAAAAAAATCAATGACACAAAAAGATGGTTCTTTGAAAGGATAAACAAGATTGATGGTCCCCTAGCTAGACTGATGAAGAAACAAAGAGAAAAAGCCCAAATAAATACAATCAGACACATAAGAGATGAAGTCACATCTGACTCTGAAGAAATATAAAAGATCATTAGAGACAACTATCTACACTTGTATGGAAACAAATTTGAAAACCTTAAGGAAGTGGAAGACTTTCTGACATCACACAACCTTCCTAGGTTGAAACAAAAAGAAATCGAGACCCTAAATAGACCAATAATAATCAAGGAAATTGACTATGTCATGAGTAAACTACCTACAAAAAAAAAGCCTTGGACCAGTTGGCTTTCCAGCAGAATTCTATAAGACATTTAAAGAGAAGCTGATACCAATCCTACTGAAAGTATTCCAGGTGATTGAGAAAGATGGAACATTCCCCAAGTCATTTTATGAAGCTAACAACGCATTGATACCCAAGCCAGGTAAATACCCAACAAAGAAAGAGAACTACAGGCCAATATTTGATGAACATAGATGCCAAAATTCTCAGCAAGATTCTAGCAAACCAGATTCAACAACACATCTCAAAAATCATTCATCATAAACAAGTAGACTTCATCCCTGGGACACAAGGCTGGCTCAACATTCGCAAGATAATAAATGTACTTAAATACATCAACAGACGTCAGAACAAAAACCACATGATTATATCATTAGATGCAGAATAAGCTATTGATAAAATCCAGCATCCCTTCTTGATAAAAAACCCTCAAACATCTAGTCATACATGGAACATACCTCAAAATAGTAAAAGGTATCTACGAGAAACCCACGGTCTGCATACTCCTAAACAGACAAAAATTGGAACCATTTCCCCTGAAGACTGGAACAAGACAAGGATGCCCACTCTCTCCCCTCCTGTTAAATATAGCATTGGAAATCCTGGCTAGAGCAATCAGAGAAGAGAAGGCAATCAGGGGTATCTAAATAGGAAAAGAGGAACTCAAGTTATTTCTCTTTGCAGACAACATGATTGTGTACCTTGAAAACCCAAGAGACTCTGTCAAAAGCCTCCTTGCACTGATAAAGGACTTTGGCAAAGTCTCGGGGTATAACAAAAATGTGCAAAAGACAATTGCATTTCTTTATACCAACAATAAAGAAACAGAAAACCAAATAAAAAGCACAATCTCTTTCACAATAGCCATACCAAAAAAATGAAATACCTTGGCATCTTCCTAACCAGAGAAGTGAAAGACCTTTACAATGAAAAGTATAAAACACTGCTCAAAGAAATCAAAGATGACACAAACAAGTGGAAAAATACCCATGCTCATGGATTGGAAGAATCACCTTACCTAAGGCAACCTACAGATTTAATGCAATACTCATCAAATTACCAGCAACATTCTTCTCAGAGCTAGAAACAACAATACAGGAATTAATATGGAAACACAAACAACCAAGAATAGCCTGAACAATCCTCAGCAAAAAAAAAAAAAACAAAGCAGGAGGTATCACATTACCAGACTTCAAACTTTACTATAAAGCTACAATAATCAAAACAGCTTGGTATTGGTACAGGAACAGGCATATAGACCAATGAAATAGAATTGAGATTCCAGAGGCAAAACCTCAATTTCTCAACCAACTCATCTTTGACAAAGCCTCCACCATCTACCACTGGGGAGAGGAGAACCTATTCAGTAAATGGTGCTGGGAAAACTGTCTGACCACATGCAGAAGATTCAAACAAGACCCCTATCTATCCCCATACACAAAAATTAACTCTAAATGGATCAGAGACCTAAATATAAAACCTTAAACCATAAGAAACTTAGAAAATGCAGGACATACCCTTCTGGAAATTGGAACTGGCATCCAATTCCTAAACAAAGCCTGAAATGCCTGGGCCATAAGAGATAAGACAAGACAAATGGGATATTATTAAACTGACAAGCTTCTGCAAAGCCAAAGAAACCATCAAGAGAGCAGGGAGACAGCCCACAGACTGGAAAAATGTATTTGCTAACTCCATGTCTGACAAAGGCCTAACATCTTGGATCTACAAGGAATTCAAACATGCTGAAAAGAAAAAAACAACCCCATTACAAAGTGGACAAAAGATATGAACAGACACTTCTCAAAAGAAGACAAACGAGCAGCCAACAGACACATGAAGAAATGTTCAAGCTCACTAATCATCAAGGAGATGCAAATTAAAACTACACTGAGATATGACCTAACCCCAGTCAGAATGGCTGTTATCAATAACTCAAAAAATAACAGATGCTGGAGATGATGCGGTGTAAAGGGAACACTTCTACACTGTTGGGGTAGTGTAAGCTAGTTCAACCTCTGTGGAAAGCAGTGCGGTGATTCCTAAAAGCCCTAAATATCAACCTCACATATGACCCCGCAATTCCCCTACTGGGAATATACTCTGAAGTACCCAAATCACTCTATAAAAAAGATACCTGCACATGTATGTTTATCGCAGCATTGTTCACAATAGCAAGAACCAGGAACCAACCATGCTGTCCATCTAAAGAGGACTGGATTTTAAAACTGTGGTACATA